>CAUZXS010005027.1:0-2500 GCA_963585895.1 Sepioteuthis lessoniana
CCTCTTCCTCTCTCTTCCTCTCTCTCTCTCTCTCTCTCTCTCTTTCTCTTTCCTCCTCCATTTTTTTTCCTTCACTACCACTTTCTCTTTACTTAGTTTCGCCCCGACATTCATAAGCAAAAAAAGAAACAAAAGAAAACAAAAGCAAAAACTACAAACAATATAATGATAAAAAACTAAGGGAAAAACAGAACAAGGATTACAAACATTTTTAATTTGTTATTTTTACTTCTGACATTGTTATTACTGTTTTGCAAAGTTATTAAAGAATGAAATAAAAGCAAAAAGAACAAATATTTAAATCTCGGCTTATTTCGCGATGGCAGTGATGATTCTGTTAGTGCCAAAAAAGATGTTTACATATTCTGAAATGGAAGCAGAAGTAAATCAATTGCACAGAGAAAGGATTATGTACTTTTCCGAGCTTCTTCTTCTTCTTCTTCTTCTTCTTCTTCTTCTTCTTCTTCTTCTTCTTCTTCTTCTTCTTCATTTGACACTGCAAAGACAAAAAAAAATGCTTAAAAGCCTATTCCATATAAACAGTTACTGTATATTCTCTATCGCCTTTAGAAAATAAAATATGGAGTTAGATGTACCTATGAGCTAGATAACTGTCTCTTACATCCACACATGAACACACATATGTACACAAGGATACACACATACAGTATATATATATATATGTGTGTGTGTGTGTGTGTGTGTGTGTGTAGTTAGGCAGCAGTCTTCCATTTAAACTTGTTTGATAAAATAATAAAAACACATTTTGTCTATATAATTTAATTAAGATTGTTTCAAGTTTCCTGATAAGGGTCTTAGTTTCAGGTTGGAGTTGGTGGATGAATTTACCAAAACTGTCCCGAGCGCTTTACACATGACATGCAAGCAACCCCTGATGATGGCCTCTGAAAGGTCCAAAAGCACTCAGGACAATTTTGATTTAAATTAAATTCATCCTCTAATTCCAACCTAAAACCAAGACACTTATCAGGAAACTTGATATGATCTTAATTAAATTATATAGGCAAAATGTGTCTTTATTATTCAAACACACACTCACACACACACACATATATATATGTATATATACATATAAATATACATATATACATATACGAGGATCATTAAATAAGTTTTCCGACTTTTTTTTGTATTGGCACTTTTATTGATAGTACACACATGAAACTCTAGTCTCCTTTGAAGTAATCTCCTCCAGCTGCAATGCACTTGTTTTACCATTCCAACAACTTCTGGAAGGCCCCATGGAAGTCCTTTTGTGTGAGTGTGTCAATGACCTTCATCACAGCCTCTTTCATATCCTCAATTGTCTCATAACGACAGCCTCTGAGCTTAGGGAATAAGCAAAAGTCACAGGGAGCAAGGTCTGGACTGTAGGGAGGCTGAGGAACTGTCTTGATGTCTATCTTGGTCAAATAGTCTGTGACAAGGATGGAATTGTGGACTGGTGTATTGTCCTGGTGGAAATGCTACTGAGCCGATTTGAATATCTTCCTGAACTCCCTTAAAACCTCAACATAGTTACCCTAACCCTAAACATTTGGCCAATCAACTGTGGTGTACTGACTTCCTTACTCCTTCCACACCTCTCATCATCCTTCACAGACCCCTTGCCTTCCTTGAATCGCTTATACCACTCAAAAACTGATGCTCGATTCATGCATGATGGTAGAAAAGCAGTCTGAAGCATTCCATACGTTTCTGTGGCATTTTTTTCCAAGTTTAAAACAGAATTTTATTGTGTATCGTTCTTCTGCACGTCCAGATTGCATTTTTAAAATTCACCAGCAGTGACAATCAGGATATTGTAGGGTGTATTCCAATTGCTGCTGTAGCTGTTCATTTGAACCTGAAATCATAAAAATTGGTCAGTCATCCCATATGATGTATAGCAATAACATAGTGGATTTTGAAGAGTCTACGACAATTTTAAATGCCTGTACAAAAAAAGTCTGGAAACGTATTGAATGCACCACGAAGATAATAAAACTAACATACAGAGTGTATACAACATTATCTAAAGAGACTAAGATTATATTCTTTGCTGAAATAAATTTATAATGACAATTTAACCATGGTTGAGTTTTCTTCCAGTTACAATATGCATATACATCAACATGTGACTAGCAAAGGCATGAACAGCCATCAATAGACTATCAGTCATATGGAAGTCAGACCTATCGGATAAAATAAAGCGCAGTTTTTTTCCAAGCAGCAGTTGTGTCAATACTGCTGCATGGATGCATTACAGGAATGCTGATAAAATCTATGGAGAGAAAGCTTGATGCAAATTGTACAAGACATCTGTGAGCAATATTGAACAAGTCCTGGAGGTAGTATCCCACAAAGCAGTAGCTGTATGGATACCGACCACTCATCTCAAAAACCATCCAAACTAGACGAGCAAGACTGTGGGACACTGCTGGAGAAGTATGGGCGAGTTCATTAGTGATGTACTCCTGTGGGCTCTTTCACATGACGA
>CAUZXS010005027.1:7500-48070 GCA_963585895.1 Sepioteuthis lessoniana
GGATCCCCTTATCTGGGCCAGACGACCAGACCTACTGTTAGTAACCCCCCCCCCAAAAAAAAAGAAAAAAAAAAAAGAAAAGAGAACCGCCCGAATAGTGGACTTTACCGTCCCTGCAGACCGCAGAGTAAGATTGAAAAAAGCGAAAAGATATATAAGTATCAAGACCTTGCTAGAGAACTGAAAAAATATGGAGCATCCCCTAGTCGGTTGGGGCTGCAGAATACACCGACTGCACCTCTGCAGAGGGGTAAGACTCCCCCAACGAGTTTCCTGGATATGACACTAAACAATCTCCCAGGTCCACTCTGACCCGGAGTGGTAGCACCTGATAATGTCCTATCTATGGGTTAAATAGAACTAACCTGCGTATTTATGAGAAACTGAAGTGCTTGAAATAGGACTCTTTTGACATTTTAACTGCGTACTTATGCTAAACTGAAATAGAACTGTTTTTGGCATTTAACTGTGTGTAAACAGAAAGAAACTATACTTATACTGAACTGAATTGTCTGAAACTTTTATCAAAATGTCTTAATTCGGCGTTAAATGACCCAAAAGGGTTGATACGTCGTAAAACAACCAACCAGCCAACCTATCGAGCATGAAAGTGATGGTGATACTAAGAGAAGAACTTCAAAAAATGAAGCAGAGATCAAGAAAACTCATGACAATGCACAATGTCTTACATCAGAGAGGTTATATAGACAGACTTCATGTGCCAAGAAAAGAAGGAGGAAGAGGACTCACTAACATTGAACATTGCGTATATGTATGAATACGACGACTCGAGGACTACATTAAAACGAGCAAAGAAAGACAGATTATCGTGACCATTTACAGCACTGGCAATATAAGAACAAACAGAACATCAAAAACTAGGAAACAGAAATAGGAAGAAAAACAACTGTGTGGATATTTCAAGCGACAAGCTGACGAAATCTCACACGAGAAGACATTAGAGGCTGCTACGAAAGAGAAACCTTAAAAAAGAAGCAACATCTCTTCTAATAGCAGCAAAAAACAACGCTATAAGGACGAATTATAATAAAACGAAAATCGATATTATTCACCAGAATAGCAAGTGTAGGTTACGTGATGACAAAGACGAAACTATTAATCACATAGTAAGCGAATGTAGCAAAGTTGCATAGGAAGAGTATAAAACAAGACACAACTGGGTAGGGAAGTTGATCCACTGGGAATTGTGCAAGAAATTGAATTTTGACCATACTACCAAATGGTATACACACAAACTAAAATCCCAGGGGTTTAGTGATACAAAGCTCATTAAATAAGTTTCCAGACTTTTTTCGTATGGGCACTTTTATCGATAGTACACTCATGAAACTCTAGTCTCCTTCGAAGTAATCTCCTCCGGCGGCAATGCACTTATTGTACCATTCCAACAACTTCTGGAAGGCCCCATGGAAGTCCTCCTGTGTGAGCATGTCAATAACCTTCGTCACAGCCTCTTTCATCCCAATTGTCTCATAACGACAGCCTCTAAGTTTTTCTTTGAGCTTAGGGAATTACCAAAAGTCACAGGGAGCAAGGTCTGGACTATACGGACAGTTAGGAACTGTCTTGATGCCTATCTCGGTCAAATAGTCTGTGACAAGGATGGAGTTGTCGACTGGTGCATTGTCCTGCTGGAAATGCCACTGATCCGATTTGAAGAGTGCTGGCCTCTTCCGACGGAATCTCTTGCTGAACTCCCTTAAAACCTCAACATAGTATTCCTAGTTGACTGTCTGTCCAGTGGGAACTCAGTGCACGTAGATCATGCCTGTTCTGTCAAAAAAGGGATTATCAAAAGTTTGTGCGTGGATTTGCTCTGTCAAGCCTTCTTGAGTATGGGAGAGCTAGCATGCTTCCACTGGTAACTCTGTCTCTTGGTCTCTGTGTCATAGCAGTAGATCTAGCTTTCATCGTACAAACAGATCACCTGGTCCTCGCCATAAGACTAGACCTAGTGGCAATTAACAAAAAAAAAAAAAAAGAAAAGAAAAAAGAGAACTTGTTGCCTTGTACTACTACTGGTCTCAAATAGAATGTTACTGCGCCAAATAGGACGTTGTACTGTGACACTCCAAATGTACAGTTGTAACCTCGCCGTGAGAAAAAGTGACGAACACACAAAGAATCCGTCTTGGTTCACTAACATAAACTTTTATTCGCTACTACACTTTTTAAGTAAAAAGTAGCTCTCAGGGAGAAAGGAACCAAGCATGAAAGTTGAGTCGACCGCGTTAGCTGAACAATTAGAAACAACATGTCATGAGGAGAAAGAGATCAGAGACAAACCTTGAATTTTTCCTTCTGGTTTTCTATTGTAGTTCTAACGTACTTGTTCGCTGCTTTCGACTCGACAACCGAACGTTTAGTGTGAGACCCCTTTTTGGAGCTCACCCCAAAATGAGGGCCGTAATTTTTGCTTCTCTTTACATAGTTTTTGCCTCGTGTTCAACTCTCGTCTTTTCTTTGTCACATCTCCCAGCCAACTAACTTTCAAACGTGAGTCATCCCCTTACTTCTGCCTCGTGTCGATGGGAGGAACATATCTGTTTCAGGTGGCTCCACACCTGCGCAAAAGATTTAGGGACCTCAGTTATTTTTCTCGTCATGTTTAATTACCGTAGTCATTCACCCGTGACTGGCTGACCTATGACGTGTGTGATTTAGCCTGACTCTCTCGGGTCAGCTGACCGTTCCGTAGACTCTCTGTCTACTTTTTCTTTTCTTCTTCTTACTTTTTTCTTATGTCTCTCCTTCTTCAGAAATTAACCTTCCGTTCTTTTCATAACTTCGACTCCCCATAGGCCTCTCAATCATATAACACACTGAATGGATATCAAAGAAAGCGTAAAGACAGACAAGTTAAGAGCGGTTAAAATACTAAGAAGAGTCTTTGAGATGTGAAAAGACTTGCTGTCAATCAAACGCCAGTGATAGACCATCAGCAAACGCAGGCGTGAAGAACTCACGAGAATTAAAAGAGTAATAATCATGATAAAGAAAAATTACTCGCTACTTGCCAGAGAAAAAAAGAAAGAAAATATAATAATAAAAAAGAATGGAAAATAGCTAGCTTGTGACATATATACGTACATACATCATCATCATGTTGTGCCGCCAGCACGGATATCCCTGGCCCTCTCTCGCCGCTTCTCCCTATCGTTCATTGCCTCGGGCAGGTCTTCAAGCCTACATCCCGTATTCTCACAGAGCTGCTGCATGTATGTTCAAGCTGGTCGTCCTGCTTTTGCTCGGCCATATGTGAGTGTCCATAGGAGTACATCACTTATGAACTCGTCCCTGCTTCTCCAGCAATGAACTGCATGTCTGGTTCGTCTAGCTTGGATAGTTTTCGTGATGGGAGGTAGGTGGCCGTATAGTTGGTGCCTTGTAGGGTGTTGCGTCCAGGACTTGTTCAATGCCGTCAAGCTTTTTCTCCATCCGTTTTGTTAACGTCCAAGTAGTGCATCCATATAGCAGATTCGATACGACCGCTGCTTGGAAGAAACTGCGTTTCATTTTATCGGTTAGGTCTGACTTCCATATGATCGATAGCTTATCGATAGCTGTCCATGCCTTCGTTAGCCGCGTGTCTTTTTCGGTTGATGGGACACTGCTTCCTAGGTAGGTGAACTTGTCTACTATTTTCAGAGAGCTTCCATCTAGTGTAGAAATATCACCTTATACATACATACATACATACATACATACATACATGCATACATACATATATAGATAGATAGATACATACATACATACATAAATCAGAAAAAGAAAGAAATGAAGAACACTAATTTTGAAAACTTACTTCAAAGCATTAATAAAAAAATAACAACAAGGTGATATTTCATAAAAATCTTCCGAAAAAAATAAATAATTTAGATTTATTAAAAAAAATTGTGCTTATTCATAAACAGATAGAAATAAACTAAACTTTAAATCTGAGCTGGTCAAATTACCCATATTTTCTCTGACCCAGTGTGCTGGGGCGGCAGAAAAAACCGACTGCTTCTCTACAGAGGGGTAAGAACCCCACAACGAGTGTCCTGGATACGACACTGAACAATCTGATGGTGATGTTCCAGTAATGCTGCAGCTTTAGGGAATGCGGAGTACCCATTCATTGCCATCACTCACAGGTCCACTCTGGCCTGGAGTGGTAGCACCTGATAGGATCCTATCTATGGTTCAAATAGAACTAAACTGCATACTTATGCTAAACTGAATTGTTTGAAATTGAATTCAGCATTTAATGACTCGAAAAGGGTTGATATGCCGTCAAACAAACCAATCAACCAACCAACCAAACATATTTTTTTTATCTATTTATTGTTTATTAGTAAGGATGTGACTAATGGTTTAAATCAAGTAAATAACGATAATATAAAAAATGTACAAAAAGTTATGTTTTAATGAAGTTCTTATATGTACATTTATTTGTAAATTTATGCATCAAAATAACAAAATTCAAACTTATAAAAGGCCTCGTTTCAACAGTAACAAAAACAACAATAGCAACAATCATAATTATTATAATAATAAAGAGTTGTCGGGGATGAGACGTATAAAACTTTCTAGGACTTTGAGATACAAACTCTCTGACAAAACCCAGGGATTTGTCCAGCTTCGCGCCTTCTTTCAGTTTCAGGTTCACTTTCACTTTCACTTTGTGGTCTGCTGACACAGCAAAATTTTTCAGATTGCAATTTTTTCTTGTTTATTACGACTATGTCAGCTCTTCTGGTTGAGCAATCAGAAACATGAAGGATACAGTGATTGGTACCGTCGGAACAATTTCAAGGAACCTAGAAAAGAGGCTCAATATACTGAAGATTAGAGAAAGATTAGGGACCGTCCAGACCACAACACCCAAAAATCATATTGAATACTTAGAAGAACCCTGGAGATCTGAGGATATTTGTTGTCAATCAAACTTCAGCGAAAAATCACCCATCAAAATGCGTGTAAAAATCTTACAAAGAGTACACACAGATCACGTAATCTTGGCCAGAAGACCAGGCCTAATAATAATCAACAACAAAAAAAAAAGAGAACTTGCAAAATTGTTGACTTTGCTGTCCCGGCTGACCACAGAATAAAACTGAAAGAATGTGAAAAGAACGATAAGTACATCGACCTTGCTAGGGAATTGAAAAAAAACTATGGAACATGCAGGTGACAACTATATCAATCGTAATTGGTGTGTTTGGAACAGTAACTAAAGGATTACTAAAGGGACTGGAGAAGTTGGAAGTTGACAGACGGGTGGAGACCATCCAAACAACAGTATTATTGAGAATAGCCAGAATACTGAGAAGAGTCCTGGAGACTTGATGAGATTTGCTGTCACTCAGACTCTGTGAAAAACCATCGATGTGAAAAGCTCTAATGAGTGAATAATAATAATAATACGAAAAATGGTATATGCACAACCCAGAATCCGTCCTAGAAAATGATACTCACAAAATAATCACCTAATGTCGGCCAGACGATCAGACCTAGTTATAGTCAATAAAAAAAAGAAAAAGAAAAAAAGAGATCCTGCTGGATAGTTGACTTTGACGTCCCGGTGGACCACAGAGTTAAAATAAAAGAAATTGAAAAGAAAGATAAATATTTAGACCTTGTGAGATGAATAAAAAAAGACTATGGAACATGAAGGTGACAGTGATACCAATTGTAATTGGTGCACTTGGAACAATCACCAAAGGAATAGTAAAGAAACTAGAAGACTTAGAAATCTGAGTACAAGTACTGATCATCCAGAAAAAAAGCATTGTTAATCATCATCATCATCATGTTGTGCCGCTAGCACGGATATCCGTGACCCTTTCTCGCCACTTCTCTCTATCGTTCATCGCCTCAGGCAGGTCTTCAGGGCTACATCCCGTATCCTCACATAGCTGCTGTATGTATGTTCGTGCTGGTCGTTCTGCTTTTGCTCGGCCATGTGTGGGGGTCCATAAGAGTACATCACTTATGAGTTCGTCTCTGCTTCTCCAGTAGTGTCCTGCATGTCAGGTTCGTCTAGCTTGGATAGCTTTCGTGATGGGAGACAGGTGGCCGTATAGTTGGTACCTTTTGAGGTGTTGCCGCCAGAACTTGTTCAATATTGCTTGCAACATTCTTGTGTGATTGCCGTCTAGCTTCTTCTCCAGTAGTTTTGTTAGCGTCCAAGAAGTGCATCCATACGGCAGTATCGACACAACCGCTGCCTAGAAGAAACTGCGTTTCATTTTATCGGTCAGGTCTGATTTCCATATGATCGATAGCTTACCTAAAGATCTGAAGAGACTTGCTGTCACTCAGACTCCAGTGAAAGACTATCATCTAAGGCTCATGTGAAAAACACTCAATAAATAAATAATAATAATGATAATAATAATAATTATAGGAGCTGGAAGACTTGTAAATAAAAGGACGAGTGGAGACCATAGAAACAGCTACACTATTGAGATCGGCCAGAATACTGAGAAGAGTCCTGGAGACTTGAGGAGACTTGCTGTCACTCAGACTCCAGTGAAAGACTATTGGCTAACGCTGGCGGGAAAAACTCTCAAGAAGTAAAATGATAATATTAATAATTGGCTCTGTGGTGACAGAGAGGAAACCATCAATCACATAATAAGTAAATGCAGCAAATTAGCACAGAAGGGGTATAAGACTAGACACGACTGGGTGGGCAAGGTGATCCATAGGGAGATGTGCAAGAAATTTAAATTTGACCATACGAACAAATGGTATATGCACAACCCAGCATCTGTCTTACAAAATGACACACATAAACTCCTATGGGACTTTGACATACACACGGATCACCTAATCTCGGCCAGAAGACCAGACCTGATAATAAGCATAAAAAAAACAAACAAGAGAATTTGCAAAATTGTCGACTGAGCTGTTCCGGCTGACCAGAGAATAAAATTGAAAGAATGTGAAAAGAAGGATAAGTACCTCGACCTTGCAAGAGAATTGAAAAAACTATGGAACATGAAGGTGACAATTATACCAATTGTGATTGGTGCGTTTGGAACAGTAACTAAAGGATTATTAAAGGGCCTGGAAGATTTGGAAAATGGCGGCCGAGTGGAGACTATCCAAACTACAGCCTTATTGGGAACGGCCCGAATACTGAGAATGTAACGTAATGGACGAGGGATTTCGGTTCATGCCTTTGAGTTTAGTAAGGCTGAGAACCTTTCGGCTCAGCACATGGGTTAGTTAGGTGCAACATTGAGGCAGGTGTTAACGCGGGCGCGCGCGGGTGGATGGAGGTGTCACTCAGAGATGTCACAATAGTCCGAGACGAAAGGGGGTGACAGGGTGCGGGTGACGTCACGCACCGGAAGCGCGCGGAGGTTGGTAAGAATCTGAAGAAAGTTAGAGAGTTGAAAGCTAGACACCGAACGAGGAGGTTCGATTTTTGGGGCTCGCTGAGGCGAGACGAATTTGCACGCCATGGGTGCCGCATGAGATAGGGGCCAAATGAATAAGACGGCATAGCGAGATTGTGCCTCTCCTTCTCATGTCGAAACCTTTAACTCAAAGTTAATAAAAAGGTTTCGTACTGAACAAGAAGTCGTTACGTCTTTTCGAATTTCGAGATTCCTATGTTCTTTATATGTTCTATCGTTATGAACATTATATGTCTATTTCGCACATGGCGTTAATTGTGGCGATGTAACAAGAAGAGTCCTGGAGACTTGAGGAGACTTGCTGTCAATCAAACTCCAGTGAAAGACAATCAGCTAACGCTGATGTGAAAAACTCTAAAGGACTAAATAATAATGATAAATTTTACCAAAGAGTAAAATAATTATTAACATTAAAGATGGAATCTTCCAAAGGGATTCACTTTCTCCTCTTCTTTTTTTGCGTAGCTCTTATACCTCTTTCCATTGAAGTTTAAAAAAACACTGCCTATTGATATAAAACAACACTTAAAAAATAAACCAACTTGGACGATTTTAAGTTATATGCAAAAAATGATGACGACTGAGAAGGTCTGTTAAGCATCCTGAAATTATTTAATGATGACATAGAGATGCAAATTTGGTTTGGGCAAATATGCATAAGCCACATTTAAGACTTATCAATAAAGTCTAAAAACATCACTCTAGATATAAACACGGAAATTACAGAGTTCAAATACAATAAACCCTATAAATATTTAGGAATTATTGAAGCAAATGGTATCAGTCATATGATAAATAAAGACTACAAAATAAGGAGAGAATTCTATTGGAGAATAAATGCCCTATTTAGAACAGAATTAAAGGAAAAAAAATAAAAGTTATAGCAATTTACGCCCGAGTAAGACGAGTAATGACACAAGATTTTGATATAATAAACCGAATGTTAGCTGAAATAAAAAAAAAAGATGGATACTAAAGTTAGGAACTAGAAGACTTAGGTTATTAAACCTGTCACAGAATGCTGCACCTAAGAGCAGATATAAAACGTCTCTACGTCCAGAGAGACAATTATAGGGAGACGATTAATCCAACAAGGATCGATCAATAAAACAACTTCTATAGGATTAAAGAAATACTTCGACACTGCAATAGATAGGATGTAACGGTTATAAATACAAGCAAAAAGAAAAAGAAAAAAATCACTTAGTAAATAAATAAATAAATTTGTTCATCAACTCGATCTCAAACCGAAGGAAATAGATATAAAAGATAAATCAATAGAGGCGACAAAAAGAATAAAAAAAGATGCAAAAGCATAAAGAATAAATCAATTAAAAACGCCTGGGACTAAAAACCCCTACATGGACAATATGCACAAAGAATTAGAAATGCTGATATCGATATAGTAAAGATTATTTGATGGCTGAAAAATGCTAGACTGAATCCAGAGATAGAGGGGTTAATAATAGCAGCACATGACCAGAATCTACCAACTAGAAACTCTCCGGTAATCATTAGAAAAAACGGATCAAACCCAATATGTAGATTGAGCGAACAAAATGCTAAATCATTTGACCACTTAGTGTCCGGTTGCTCAATCCTAACGCCTATAGAATATAAAGAAAGACCTGATAAAATAGGACATTACATTTATTGGAAAATATGTAATACTAGGGAAAATTAAGGAGGTGCCCGTGGTGTAATGGCTATCGTCGTAGGAAATGGACACGACGACACGAGTTCAAATCCTGGGCAAGACTGATAGCATTTCACATCGTACTAATACCCTTGGGAAAGGTATGAATTCAATTATTCTCCCTCCAGCTATGGGTAAATTGTAGGACAGACTATGGTCTTCAGCCTTGGTGAGGCAACTAGTCTAGGAGAATGAAAACTCTGAATTCAAACCTGTTAAACTTCGCTTAAAAATTGACCTTGTGTCATATCCTGCCCGAGCGGAGGGGTTGGTAAATTTACTATAGAATATAAAGAAAGGCCTGATAAAATAGGACATTACATTTATTGGTAAATATGTAATACTAGGGAAAATTGGATTGTGAAAATGGTATAAACACCAAGCAGAAACAATAACAGATGCAAAAAGGAGCTGCTATTCGCTGAGGCTTTGCTATTCTACATGAGAGAAAATTAAAGAGCAATAGACTAGATATTGTGGCTAAGGACTATATAAAAAGATGCGTTTTAATTGATTTGTCCGTGCCAACTGATAAAATCATATCAGTCAAAGAATATAAAGAAATTAAATAGAAATTTAAAAAGTGTGGTATCTTAAAGCTACTACCGAGTCAGAAACCCTGGATGTGGTCAAGAATTAGGCAGATAAACACATTAACAAGCTACCTGACAGTTCCAGCCAATATGGAATAGAAAAACTTCGCACTTTGCTGAACTGCAATTTGACTGAAAAATATCACCCAAAAGAGGCAACAAAAAGCATCGAATCACTTCGTTCCCTCACCCTATATCTTGGGTAAAGTCTTGGTGAATAATTTTAAGAAGTCGAAAAATAAAACTGAATAATAATAATAATAATAACCTCGACCTTGCTTGGGAATTAAAAAACTATGGAACATGAAGATGACGATTATACCAATCGTGATTGGTGCATTCAGTACAGTAACTAAAGGACTATTAAAAAGACTGGATGACTTGGAAGGTGGAGGACGAGTGGAGACCATCCAAAGTACAGCATTGATGAGAACGGCCAGAATACCGAGAAGAGTCCTGGCGACCCGAGGAGACTTGCTGTCACTCAAACTCCTGTGAAAGACCATGAGATAACACTGATGCGAAAAACTCTCAATGAGTAAATGATAATAATGATAATGTAATTTTTATGAGAATGCCGGAGCTGCTAAACTACAGACTCCTAGATACCTCAACTTCGCATACAAGACCAGGAGGATATGTTTGAGGAGAAAAAGCGGGTTAAATATACCATCAAAAACGGTAGTTTCGACCGCTGTTATCCGACAGTCTGGCAAAATGTGAAATAAGAATAGAGGTCATATTTATCTAGTCGGAAATAAAAGACCTATTCGACTTGATAGACAGGTGAGGGAATAAAGATCGAACGACAGCGGAAACAGACCAAATACGGAGCTGCAAGTTCCTGAAACAACCACTGGGACTATTTAAAGAAAGTTCCATCATCAAGATTTTAGCTGCTACAATACTGAAGTGGGGAGAGAGACTATTCAGTAGTCTCCCGGACCGAGGACAAAATCTCATAAGCTGTTAACCTCCAATTGTCTGGAGAACAATTCATAATTTGCCGGTGTAGGACAGGGCTAAGGGAGTGGGAAGAGGACAAGGTAATAAACACCTGATCATCTCAACTGAATGAACGTGAACTGAAGCGTGAAAACATACAAAGAACTCACACCCTACCATCTACTTCAAGACCCCATCAGCACGATCCCACACCTTTCAACCCCTCCCCGACAGTCTAAGCCCTGTGCATCACTTTTCGCTCGTTTCCTAGTCCTGATACCCTTTGCATTTCTCTGAATCAAGATAGGACACCGCTCCCATTAATACCAGCCACTCTTTATTTTTACAATACCGCCATTACGGTTTTCGCACGTTCTTGAGGATACTCCATTCTCTCTCTCTCTCTCTCTCTCTCTCTCTCTCTCTCTCTCTCTCTCTTTCTATCCCTCGCAGTCTTTCTCTATCTCTCTTTCTGCTATTGCTCTTTCCGGTGCCCAGAAGAATGAAAATCATTTCTTCTTTCGTTTAGCGTCGTCCATCTGTCAGCTCTACGGTGTCCCCAGTTCACTATCAATGAATGACCTGGTTAAGCTCTTGAAAGAGAAGATGATGCCTGAAAAGATCAAGAAAGAAAAGAAAAAGAAGAGAAAAAAGTAAAAAAAAAGAAGGAGAAAAAGTAAAACGAAAAGGAAGAAGAAAAAGGAAAAGAAGAAAAAGAAACAGTAAAATAAAAATAAAGATGAAGAATAAAGAAAAAAAAAACGAAAAGAAAAAAGAAAAGGAAAAAGAATTAGAAAAAAGAAAATTAAAATGTAAAAGAAAAAGAAAAGAAAGAGAAAAAAAAGAAAAAGAAAATGAAAATGAAAAAGATAAAGAAAAAAGAAAAAGAAAAGAAAAAGAAAGTAGAAAAAGAAAAAGAAAAGAAAAAGAGAAAAGAAAAAGTAAGAAGAGAAAGAAAAAGAAAAGAAAAAGAAAAGAAAAAGAAAAGAAAAAAGAAAAAGAAAAGAAAAAGAAGAAGAAAAAGAAAAAGAAAAGAAAAGAAAAAGAAAATGAAAATAAAAAAAGAAAAAGAAAGAAGAAAAAGAAAAAAAAGAAAAAGAACAAAGAAAAAGAACAAGGAAACATAAAACGTTTAGATTGTTATTCATCAAGAGAAAAAATAACCTTTTTTTTCTATGAGTAATCCAACTGGAAACTTTTAAATTTACTATGTATAAACTAAATATTTGTCTTTTAGTAGATTTAAGATAGTTATGATACCAGGAAAATTATCTATCTATCTATCAATCTATCTATCTATCTATCCCAGTCTATTCCTATCTATCTATCTTTCTATGTAGGTTATGTTACACGAAAAGATTGTCCCTGGCAGGTCTAAATATTTTTTTTATCATCAAAAGTATGGAGACTATTAAAGAATGGTGCTGATTTAAAAATTTCACATTTCAGTTTTTGATTTCTGCTTTTTATTGGTTTGGTTTCTCTGTTTTATGGCATATGAACCTTTGTGAGTTATTTAATACCAAAGTCATCCTTGAAGATAAACAGCAGTGGTACAATTTAATCTCTAGCTGATAAGGGAGTTAATACCTTCCCCCAAGAGTATTAGTTCGAAAGTGAACGTAATTGCGAGACTGGAGTTCGAACTCGCTAACTACGTTGTCGCCGACCAGCACGTTAGCCACAACAGCAGAGGAAACACCCTCATATAATGGTTTTTGTTGTCAAAGGTTTAAATAAAAGCTTTACGTTACTTTTTGAAACGCATTATTTCAGTATAAAAAAAGCACAGAATCAAAGAGTCAAATAAATTCAAAATGATCATTTTAAACCCCCAAGATGTTGGAAAGTCACAACATAATCAACACAATAATGACGAACGAACACACTTCTTTAGAAAAAAATATACCTCTCACACTTTATTCTCGAAAGGGTTGCGAAAGGTTTGCGAAAGGGTTCTGTGTGAGAGGTGTGTTGGAGACTGAACAAATTGCAACATATTGACCCCCAGTTCCTTTGTCTTTTGCAGCACTTCTTTCTCGTTCTGCTAGGCGGCTCAATCGGGGGTCCTGAGGGCTCAGCCCTCTTTGGGAGCTGGTTCTCTCTACAGCATCTTATCTCCAACTTGACTGACTCCAACTGTGGCACCGGGTTATATAACTGTTTGACACCCACCTGCTTCTTGTGGGCGTCACATCTGCACCCAATTCAACCTATCCAGATGCACCTGTTATTTACACAGGTGCAACTCTTATTTGACCGCTCGGCCGAGGGTCAGTATGTCACAAAGAGGTTTTGAAGTAATCTTGAAATTTAATAACGGGTAGCATTTTCATCATATTCTTTAGAATAATTGGTTAGTTGGTTGGGTTTTATGGCATATCAACCATTGTAGGTTATTTAATGCCAAATCCTTTTTATATATATAAATTTAATATATATTTTGAAATAGGTAGGTCGACAAAGAGATTTGTATTTTTTGAATTTATTTATTTACTTATTCATTTTGTTCTTACATACGTGTATGTTTGCAGCTTGTTGCTTTCGTCAGAGAACAAATATGGCACAAGGCCTATATAATGGGGTACTCACTGAGACTTGAACTCACTCGTGTTTGCAATTTGAAAGATTTTTAGTTGGTTATGGGTTTATATAGAGGTCATTTTCTGTTTTTCTTAGAGTGTTTATCTTAGTCTGCTTTACCCCTCATTGATGTTTGGTATATTTTTGTCGGTGTGTGTGTTTGTGTGTGTTGGAGTGGTTTGGGATTTCACAAACAGTTATTTTCCTCTGTGAGTGTGTAAGTGTGTGTCTTGGGGATTTTTATGTGTGTATGTGTGGTAGTGTGGTTTGAAATTTACTGGTAACTTTTTTCCCAAGAGTTTTTGTCGGTGTATATGCATAAACATATCTATATGTATGTTTGTGTGTGTGTATATATATATATATATATATATATATATGTGTGTGTGTGTGTGTGTGTGTGTGTGTGTGTGTTTTCAGCTTGATGCTTTCGTCAGAGAACATGTCTGGCACAAGGTCTAGCTATTATATATATCTATGTATGTTTATTTTCATTTGTGTGTGTAAGTTTCTTGTTTTATTCAACTTTCGTTTAAATTCATCTATAAAATTCTTTTCCTTTATTTCAAGTAGCGTGTAGTCATTGGTTTGAAATATTGACATTGTTTTAAATTTACCTCAAAAAACGTAGTCTACATAATTGAATGTAGCGAATGCAAAGAAATATACATAGGGTCAACACAGGCCCTTAATACAAGGACATCACTACACAGGAGTAATATCAAAATAGAAGAAAACAGAAAATTAAATGTTTCGAAATACCTATACCAATAAAGTCGAGGTAAATTAAGAATAATGCCAATATATCAAACCAACGACTACATGCAAATTCAAATAAAGGAAAAGAAATTAATAGATAAATTTAAACCAAAGTTGAATAAAACATGAATCGTACACACACACACAGAGACACAAATACAAATAAACATACTGTGACGCGAAAATTTACCTTTTATCTCAGAACGGGACTTTATTTTCGCACGTGTGAAGACGGGACAGGTTGGCACTTGATCCCTTGTTGAATTAGTCCTCGTTCAGAGTTTTTTTCTCGGGCATATAAGAACTGGCATATTATGTGGGGGGTTAATTTATGGCTAGACTGATCGCCGCTGGCAAGGGGTTCCAAATTCCACACGATACACACACCCACCAAGGCCACTAGTCTTCCTCCCCTAGAACAATGGAAGATATGGACCCCTAGGTTTAGACGTAATAATATTAATTATAGTAGTCGGCAATTCCAGTTTCCCGTGTGATATTTTAAAGGAATTTATAGGACAATTTTAAGCGAACATATCATAAGGCGAATAGAAGCTGAAAAAGAAACATGACATAACAAATTCGTTGCTGACACCACAAATAACAACTTCGAGCACGTGGGAACATTAAAATATATCAATCCTTTTTACTACACACAGATATACACCTTCAACGTATCAAATATATTATAAATGAATAGTGCGAGAACACAAATGTCTTTCTTCTTTTCTTTTCTTTCGTTTTCAGTCTTTCTTTAACTTGAGAGAGATAGAGAGAGAGGGTATATATAATTGGGTATAAGGAGAAACAGTCCCAAAGTTTACTTATCTTATTTCGATGGATTCCTGTGGAGAATATTTCTTCTTTTACGGGCTGACAGACTTTATCTTATTTTTAGTTCTGGCCTGAAGGCATGGCTCCTTCGTGTCCGAGATATTTTTTTGTCTTCTTCTACCCGGAGTGCTTGGCTTTAGTTCCATTCGCCACGAACCCTGTCCAACAACTAATTTTCTCTTTTCCTTTTTTTCGCTGACGGGAAGAAGGTGCCACTTCCGTTTCCGGGTCCCAGCCAATCATTTGGCTTCTACCTTCTTCCTTCCCGTGTCAGGCGACCCGAGTGAGGTCACAGAGTACCAATATCTGTTGGTCTCCACTCTGACCCACATTCTTTACTTTAACGGCTTGCTACTGTTAATTCACGCACGGGGAATAGTAGTAATCTTATTTCTATCTTCTCAGTGGGACACCACGTGACAATACATAGATATATATATATATAAATATAGATATATAAATAACTAGGCTCTTGTGCCAGACATGTTCTATGATGAAAGCATCAAGCTGGACAAACACACACACACACACACACACACACACACACACACACACACACACACACACACACACACATATATATATATATATACACAAACATACATATAGATATGTGTATATATATACACCGACAAAAACTATTAGGAAAAAGTTACCAGTAAATTTCAAACCACGCTATCACAGATACACACATAAAAATTCCCAAGACACACACTCACACAAACAGAGGAAAATAACTGTTAGTGAAATCCAAAACCACTCCAACGCACACAAATACACACAAGGACAACAACATAACAAATATCAAAGAGGGGTTAAGCAGACTTTGGTAAACACGCTCTAAGAAGAGAGGATGACCTCTATATAAGCCCATTACTAACTGAAAATCATTCAAACTGCAAATATGAGTGAGTTCAAGTCTCATTGAGTACCCCATTAACAAGGCCTTGTGTCATATATTTTCTCTGATGAAAGCAACAAGCTGCAAACGTACACATATGTAAAAACAAAATAAATAAATAAATAAATTTAAAAAATACAAATCTCTTCGTGGATCTACCTATTTAAAGTTATTTTTATTCTCTCTTTGGACCTATATCATTTTTTTAATATTAAATAATATATGATTTGGTTTGGTTGAGTTTTATGGCATATAAACCATAGTAGAGTATTTAGAGTGGTTTCAAGAATCCTGCATTTTAATAATTTAGTTTGCACACAGCAAAATAGTTCCCAGTATTGCGATATAATACCAAAAAATCAGTAACCCTGATAGGTAACACCTGATAGGGTCCTCTGTATGGGTTAAATAGAACTGTTTGACATTTAAACTGAGTGCAAACAAATGACTCATGTTTAATTGAATTGTTTGAAATAGAACTGTTTGATGATTTAACCGTGTGTAAAGAAATGACTGATGTTTAATTGAATTGTTAGTGATACGTAGCAATACTTGGAACCATTAAAGTTTGTTGACTTATGCTAAATTCAATTGTTTGAAATAGAACTGTTTGATCATTTAATTGTTTATGAACAAATGACTGATGTTTAATTGAATTGTTAGTGATACGTAGCAATACTTAGAACTATTCAACCGAGTGCAAACAAGTAGTAAATATAATTATTCGTATTAGACAGCAATACTTAAAATATTTATCAGTGTTCAAAATAAATGAGCTCAGGTTCGTTTAAAAATGTTATCTACAAAATGTTTACAAATCATATATATATGTATAGAGGATTTGGCATTGAATAACCTACAATGGTTGATATGTTATAAAACCCAACCCAACCAAATCATATACTTTATATATATGTATAAAGAGGTTAGACGAACCAGACATGCAGGACACAGCTGGAGAAGCAGGGACGAACTCATAAGTGATGTACTCTTATGGACCCCCACACATGACTGTGCAAAAGCAGGACGACCAGCAGGAACATACATTCAGCAACTATGTGAGGATACAGGATGTTGTCCTGAAGACCTGCCTGAGGCGATGAACGATAGGGAAAAGTGGCCAGAGAGGGTCAGGGATATCCGTACTACCAGCATGACATGATGATGATGATAAAGAGGATTTGGCATTGAATAACCTACAATGGTTGATATGTTATAAAACCCAACCAAACCAAATCATATATACTTTATATTTATGTATAAAGAGGATTTAGCATTGAATAACCGACAATGGTTGATATATCATAAAACCCAACCAAACCAAATCATATATACTTTATATATATGTATAAAGAGGATTTGGCATTGAATAACCCACAATGGTTGATATATTATAAAACCCGACCCAATAAAATCATATATGCTTTATATATATCTATAAAAAGGATTTGGCATAAAACCCAACTAAATTAAACCAATAATTCAGTTTTTGCACATAATTAAATAGTTTTAAGTTTTACTATCTAACATAAAAAATTTCTAGTCTTAATCATTTGTTTGCACATACTTAAATGGCTTCAAGTATTTCTATCAAACACCAATAGTTTTATTCGCACACAGTTAAATTGTTTAGAGTCTCGCTATGTAAAACTAATAACACAATTTAACACCAGTCATTTGTTTGCTCATAGTTAAATGGTTAAACAGTTCTATTTGACCCATAGAAGAAACCGAAACCAGTACTACCACTCCAGATCGGAGTGCACCTGGGAGTGATTGCAATGAAAGCTCCAGAACTTGAGCCTCACAATCAGATGCAGTTTAGTGTCATATCCAGGTCAATCGTTGGCGGAACGGTCTTACCCCTCTGCAAAGATGAAGTCAGGGTATTCTTTAGCCCGAACTGACTGGGCTACGGTGGAATAAAGGCAAATGATTGTGATCATATTTACCAACCCCTCCGATCGGGCAGGATATGACTCAAGGTCAATTTTTAAGCGGAGTTTAACAGGTTTCAATTCAGAGTTTTCCTTCTCCTAGAATAGTTGCCTCACCAAGGCTGAAGAACCTGACTATTTATCCATAGCTGGAGGGAGAATATTTTGGATTCATACCTTTCCCAAGGGTATTAGTGCTATGTGAAATGCAATCAGTCAGGTCCAGGATTTGAACTCGTGTTGCCGTATCCATATCCTGCGACGATAACCATTGCACCACGGGCAAATGATTGTGATAGTTAACACTTTAAATATGGTAAAAACATATACATATTTACAAATATTCATGTGGATTTTATTATTAAATCTCATTTTTCCCGAAGTATTTTGATGTTTTTTTTTATGATTATTTTTGATCGATTGTTTTAAATTGTATATCAATCCGAAACTTGAAACCATATTGCTGTAGGCAAAGATATAAATATTATTAGATAGAAATAATTTCGAGAAAATATTTAATTATTAGGATTAGACATGACTTTTCGAATTCATACAACTGAATGGGAATACTTGATAATATATGGCTCTGAAATATTTGCTGTAAGAATAATTATTTAAAACATAATTGTTTTCTAAGAATCATCAATAACTTCATACCATATATTTATTTGTATTAGATAGGAATACTTGAAACCATATAAATGTGTGCTATCAAATGAGTATCATCTTAAAGAAATAATTACTTCAAACCATATATTTATTTGTATTAGATAGGAATACTTGAAACCGTATTACTGTGTGCCATCAAATGTGTACTATTTCAAAGAAATAATTACTTCAAACTGTATATTTATTTGTATTAGATAGGAATACTTGAAACCATATAATTGTGGGAAATCAAATGAGTACTATTTTAAAGAAATAATTACTTCAAACCATATATTTATTCGTATTAGATAGGAATACTTGAAACCGTATTACTGTGTGCCATCAAATGAGTACTATTTTAAAGAAATAATTACTTCAAACTGTATATTTATTTGTATTAGATAGAATACTTGAAACCATATAACTGTGTGAAATCATATGAGTATTATTTTAAGAAGTAATTACTTCAAACTGTATATTTATTTGTATTAGATAGGAATACGTGAAATCATATAATTGTTTTTAAATTAGCTTTGGTTTGGTTAACCTTCGCGTTTTTTAATACCTAAGCCATCCTTGCAAAAGGATGATATTAATGCTAGTTAAGCCTTAGGTGAAGGAATAAATGGCTTCATTATCATTCCCAAGAGTATTTGTCCAAATGGCGCGACTGGAGCTCGAACTCGCTCACTTTGGTCACTATGTCAGGGGGACGAACCTGCAAATCATTTCTATAAGACAAGAATATTTGATATATTACCATGTGTAAAAAAACCTTTTTAAAAACTATCCAAAAAAATCCAAATATAGAAATACAGTAGACGCAGTTTTCTAACCTCTCGGTACAAAATAACCCTAAACGGGTTGACATGCCGTTATTATCAATTCGTCATTTCACAGATTCAGAAATCTCAGACCAGATTTTAGGGAATGTTATTCCACAGTATTAAACAACACCGGTGCAATTTTGTCTTGCAATATGGTGCGATACAAAGTTCTGGTCCTAATTGCATATGAAGTTCGCTGCGTCACTCTCAAGACGCGTCTCTCCAGGAAAGAAGCAAATCAACGGCAAGTGAGGCAGAAGCGTATGCGTCACTTGTTATTAGCGCCAAGTTACTTATAAACAATTGTATTCTGCGATATTCTCGCTGACATCATCCATCTATCAGTCTGTCCGTCCTTCTATCCATCTCTGTACACCGAATGTCCGGCCATCGTGCCGATTTTCATTCTATTAGTCTCAAGAGAGACATCTCGGCAATGCTTCACTTTACCGATCAAACTAACGTCGTGGGACAACAGAGTTGATTTGTCGAAGACTGAAAAGAAAGAAAAAAAAAAAGAGAAAAAAAGAGAAGGTTTTGTCATGTAAGATTGAAAAAAAAATGCTTTCTCCTGATTGGTTCCCTTAAACAAGGTCGCGCCTCGACTTAGGAAGAAGTAAAGACATTTTGCTATTTTCAAGAGGTTGGGTAAGATCTCTTATTGGACTTTTGGCATCTTGATCTATTCATTTCAAATGTCATCACAAGTTAATTTTAGATGACACCCACCATATATATATATATATATATATATATATATACGAAAATCATTTAATAAAAAAAGGGAATTTTCAGTAAAAAGGAAATATACACTTTTTTTTAAAAACATAAATGTAATTTCTGCTTTGTGGAGAATTAATCCTGCAAAAATATTTGTTTTCTAGGCTATTCAAAATGGTGGTAAATTAAACAGTGATCTAGTCTTGAACAGAAGTCTGTCATCAAATTTCTGGTGGCTGAGAAGTACAAACCATGTGAAATTTACAGAAGAATGTGTATGGAGAAGCATGTTTTAATCCCTATCTGAAATGATTACAAATGGGCTAAATATGGGTTTTCTATTACGAGCCTAAGTCAAAACGACTGTTCATGGAATGGAAACACGCTGACTCTCCGTTAAAGAAAAAATTTTGGACACAGCGGTCATCAAAGAAGGAGATGCTAATAGTCTTGTGAAAAGAGGATTTGGCATTAAATAACCTACAATGTTGATGTGTCATAAAACCCAACTAAACCAAGTATAAGATAGAAATACCTGAAACCATTCTATTGTGCACAAATTATTAGTAACAACCAACTCGTTGGCCTAGTGGGTAGAGTGTTTGCCAATGGTCTAGGAGACCTGTGTTCAATCCCAGGTCGCATCATACCAAAGACTTTAAAAATAGTACTTGATACCTCCTTGCTTAACACTAAGCAACATAAGGTACGTATCAAGGTTGAAGTGGATGGTTGGTTGGTTTGTTGGGTTTTATGGCATATCAACCTTTGTAGGTTATTTAATGCCAAATCCATTTTTATGTAAATAATCTGTTCTATTTAAAACAATTCAGTTTAGCATAAGTACACAGTTTAATTGTCAAAAACATTTCCATTTCAAACTATTCAAGCAATTATATGTAACAATTCAGTTAAGTGTAAATACAGTTTTAATGTCGAAAAACAGTTCTATTTCAAATAATTCAGTTAAGCATAAGCATGCAGTTTAAATGTCAGTACAGTTTAATTGTCAAAAGCATTTCTATTTCAAGCTATTTAGTTTACTCAAACAATTCAGTTTAGCATTAGTATGCTGTTAGTTCTATTTAACCAATAGATAGGGCCCTATCAGGTGCTACCACTCCGGCCAGAGTGGACCTGGGAGCGATGGCAATGAAGGGGTACTCCGCATTCCCCAAAGCTCCAGTACTGTTGGAACCTCACCATGAGATTGTTTAGTGTCATATCCAGGACACTCGTTAGGGGGGGTGTCTTACCCCTCAGCAGAGGTGCAGTCAGTGTATTCTACAGCCCCAGCTGACTGGGAAAGGGTAAAGTGGAGCAATCCTGGGAAAGGAGTAGCGCCCTCCCTTATATCTCGGTGTAGTAGCTATCGAAAAGGGAGCCTTCGGGTCGCCCTCGACTAAAGGGAGACAACTTTACTTATTTACAATCAAACATTTCCTCACGAATAAAATTTTAGCATGAAATAACTATATAAGGGTTTGATATGCCATTAGATAAATAACTATAAAATATGATATGCCATTAGATAAATAACTATATGATATGCCATTAGATAAATAAAATATGATATGCCATTAGATAAATAACTATAAAATTTTAGCATTAAATAACTATATAAGGGTTTGATATGCCATTAGATAAATAACTATAAAATATGATATGCCATTAGATAAATAACTATATGATATGCCATTAGATAAATAAAATATGATATGCCATTAGATAAATAACTATAAAATTTTAGCATTAAATAACTATATAAGGGTTTGATATGCCATTAGATAAATAACCATATAAGGGTTTGATATGCCATTAGATAAATAACTATAAAATATGATATGCCATGAGATAAATAACTATATGATATGCCATTAGATAAATAACTATATGATATGCCATTAGATAAATAAAATATGATATGCCATTAGATAAATAACTATAAAATTTTAGCATTAAATAACTATATAAGGGTTTGATATGCCATTAGATAAATAACCATATAAGGGTTTGATATGCCATTAGATAAATAACTATAAAATATGATATGCCATTAGATATATAACTATATGATATGCCATTAGATAAATAAAATATGATATGCCATTAGATAAATAACTATAAAATTTTAGCATTAAATAACTATATAAGGGTTTGATATGCCATTAGATAAATAACTATATAAGGGTTTGATATGCCATTAGATAAATAACTATAAAATATGATATGCCATTAGATAAATAACTATATGATATGCCATTAGATAAATAAAATATGATATGCCATTAGATAAATAACTATAAAATTTTAGCATTAAATAACTATATAAGGGTTTGATATGCCATTAGATAAATAACCATATAAGGGTTTGATATGCCATTAGATAAATAACTATAAAATATGATATGCCATAAGATAAATAACTATATGATATGCCATTAGATAAATAAAATATGATATGCCATTAGATAAATAACTATAAAATTTTAGCATTAAATAACTATATAAGGGTTTGATATGCCATTAGATAAATAACTATAAAATATGATATGCCATTAGATAAATAACTATATGATATGCCATTAGATAAATAAAATATGATATGCCGTTAGATAAATAACTATAAAATTTTAGCATTAAATAACTATATAAGGGTTTGATATGCCATTAGATAAATAACCATATAAGGGTTTGATATGCCATTAGATAAATAACTATATGATATGCCATTAGATAAATAAAATATGATATGCCATTAGATAAATAACTATAAAATTTTAGCATTAAATAACTATGTAAGGGTTTGATATGCCATTAGATAAATAACCATATAAGGGTTTGATATGCCATTAGATAAATAACCCGAATCAAACTGTTTTGTAACTTTTAAATGTTATTTTATGATTGCTCAAATGAATGTTATATGATATCGTTATGATTAAATCGAGAGAGAAGGTGGGTTTCTGTTAGAATAAACATGGATTATACAGAGTGTTTAAAAAAATGTCAGAAAAAATCTATGGGAGATACTCGATGATATTACGATTTTAAAGTCTGCAACTATTTATCATCTCTGTCGACATATCATTGAGGCCTTATCCAAGTGGTCTCCATAATATCTGTTTTTCTTCTAAAGATACTCCCATAGAATATTTTTTAATCTTTTGTGGGAGATTCCAAGAATGTGCTGACTGGGATAGGGATGATGTAGAGACTGTTTGAAATTATATCGTAAAGTATTCCTATAATGGTTATCGTCGCAGGAATTGGACACAGCGACACGAGTTTAAACCCTGGATAAGTCTGATTGCATTTCACATAGCACTAGTACCCTTGGGAAAGGTATGAATCCAATTATTCTCCCTCCGGCTATGCGTAAATAGTAGGGCAGACTAGGTTCTTCAGCCTTGGTGAGGCAACTAGTCTAGGAGAAGGAAGACTCTGAATTCAAACCTGTTAAACTCCGCTTAAAAATTGACCTTGTGTCATATCCTACCCGATCGGAGGGGTTGGGTAAATATGATAAGGATGTTAAGATTTAAGAAATTCTTAAATCTAAATGCCTATTTTAATTTGCTTAGTCGGCTGGGTCTGTAGAATTCACTGACTGTTTCTTTGCAGAGGGGTAAGACACCCCCGACACAACGAGTTTCTTGGATATGACATTAAATAATCTCATGGTGAGGTTCCAGTAATGCTGGAGCTTTGGGGAATGCGGAGTACCCCTTCATTGCCATCGCTCCCAGGTCCACTCTGGTCGGAGTGGTAGCACCTGATAAGGGCCCTATCTATGGGTTAAATAGAACTAAACCATGGTTTCTTGACTTTACTGTTTTTTGCATTTAAACTGCGTACTTATACAAAACTGAATTGCTCGAAATAGAACTGTTTTGACATCAAAACTGTGTACTTATGCTAAACTGAATTATCTGAAATAAAACTGTTTTGACATTAACTCGGTGTATTGCCCAGTCGGCTGGGCCTGTAGAATACACCGACTGCACCTATGCAGAGGGATAAGACCCCCCCAATGAGTCTTCTGGATATGACACTAAACGATCTGATGGTGAGGCTCCAGTGATGCTGGGGCTTTGGGGGAATGTGGAGCACCCCTTCATTGCCATTGCTTCCAGGTTCACCTCACCATCAGATTGTTTAGTGTCATATCCAGGACACTCTTTGGGGGGGGTCTTACCCCTCTGCAGAGAAGCAGTCAGTGTATTCTACAGCCCCAGCCGACTGGGCAACTTTAGGAATTGATAAATTTACATGTCTAGTCCTCATCAAAAATTATACCAATATTCTTCTTCATCAATTAGTTAAATAGGACCACGACTTTTCTTCTACGAGGATGGTTTTGGCATTAAATAAACCGCCATCAAATAAAGAGAACCAAACGAACTGATAAAATATTCTTTGATTAATTTTTTCTTTCGGTAATATTATTCCGAATCATTATTACATCCAAATAAAATGGTGTTGTTATGGTTATTGGTTAAAGCGCTGGACTGCGGAATCGTAGTCCGTGAGTTCGAACTCAAGTAGAGCAATTACGTTCACTTTCGGACAAATTTCTTTAAGGAAAAGTATCCTCCCATCTATGGGTTAAGTAGTATCACTAGTGTCCTAAAAAAGGATGGATTTACCATTAAATAACCCGAGAAGGTTGATATGCCACTGAATAACAAACAAACAATCAAAATAAATGTTTGTAAAGATTTTGATCAAATCTCGTTAGAGTTTTTTTTCACCATTTAATTTCAAATAATCATATTACTATAAAAAAATTAGAAAAAAAATGAGCTCAGAAACCAAACCAAATCATATACATTTAATATGTAATTGAAATTTTGTACATTTAATATGTAATTGAAATCTTGTAAATTAATATGTAATTAAAATCGTATACATTTAATATGTAATTGAAATTTTGTACATTTAATATGTAATTAAAATCATACACATTTAATATGTAAATGAAAACTTGTACATTTAATATGTAATTGAAATCTTATTTGTAATCATATACATTTAATATGTAATTGAAATCTTGTACATCTAATATGTAATTGACATGTGCATGGTGTTTCAGAAAATTCTTTATTATTTTGTAATCGAATAACTTGAACAATTCTATTTCAAATGATCTCAAATTTTAACGGTATGTACAGAAAAAAACAATCCCCCCTCAAAATTCTATTGGGTGCAGAACCAAGATTAGGAATATTCTAGTATGATAATAAACGACTCAATTTATAAAACAAGATTAATTCTAATTTTGAAAAATAAACAACAAAATAAGAAGAGAGATGCAAAACTGTAAATTTAGTCAATATGGCCACCATTTCTCTCAATTATTGTATCAATACGCCTTCGAAACGATTTGCATGTCTTCAAAATAAATTCTTCAGACATTTTATTCCATTCCGCGTCAATAGCAGTCCTAAGCGAGTCAATATTGGGAGGGGAAGTTGCATTTGTTTTGCCCCATATAGCGTAATCAAGGGGGGGGTTAAGATCTGGGCTAAAATCTTCTTTAATTGTTGTCCTCACAGTTCTCTCGTCGACTTTCAATTCGTTAGCGTGCTTTCTCATGGACGTTGTGGGGGTCCTTCTTAATCGCCGTCGCGAGAGCAGTTAATAAGCGTTCTTTTCGTTTTATGTTCAATCCCCGACTCCCTCTTTTCCTTAAAACCCTCTTTTTCTGTTAAAAAAATTTCTCTGCTTAGTATACCGTATACAAAGAAACTTTGGCTTGGTTTTGGCGTTAAGCAAATCATAGATTCTTTGACTTGGTTTTGGCGTTTAGCAAATCATAGATTCTTTGTCATTTTTTTTCTTGCTTATATTGGGCTGAATTTTTATTTAAAAAAAAGGGAGGTTGAATAAAGGAGCTAATTATGAAGATTTAGATTTATCGCGTTTTTTTTTTTATTTGGACAAATCCAACTAAAAAAAGTTTTAAAAGTTTTTCCATATTTTGATTCCGCACACTTTATGTTCTATAATTAAGTACCTTTTTTTATCAAGTAAATGAATTTTCTCAACTTGAAAAGAAAACAATAAGTAACATTAAGCATACAATTTTGAGTTTGTGGGGTCCTTTTTAATCGCCGTAGCGAGAGCAGTTAATAAGCGTTCTTTTCGTTTTATGTTCAGTCCCCGACTCCCTCTTTTCCTTAAAACCCTCTTTTGGAGTTAAAAAAAGTTCTCTGCTTCGTATACCCTATACAAAGAAACTTAAAAATTAAGTAACATTAGGCATACAATTTTGAGTTTTTTCTTCACTTATTAAAATTTGACAAAAGGTCAATAGATTACGAAATGATATTTTTATGAGACACCATTTATAACAATTTAAAATAGGTTGAAACTTCTGTTTATATATTCGCTTTTATTAGGGCCTCTCAAAGTGGTAAATATAGACCCCAGCAAATGAATAAAATTTTGAGGGGGTGAATAAAAACATAAAGAATGCACAGGGGGGGTTGGATTTATTAGTTTGCATTCATAAATCCCTTTATAACAGAAGACCAAAAATCACTGGATCGTGAAGACTAGTCGCCAGATATCGTAAGTAAAGTTGGTGACTGTAGTCGATGGCGGCCAGAAGGCCCCCTTTTCAATAGCTACTACACTGAGGTGTAGGGGAGGGCGCTACTCCTTTCCCTGGATTGCTCCACTTTACCCTTGTTACGTACTCTATATTGCTGAGTGTTAAGCAAGGAGGTATCGAGTACCATTTTTAAAGTCTTTGGTATGACGCGACCTGGGATTGAACCCAGATCTCCCGGATCAATTGCGAACACTACACCAAGCTAATGTCTAATTGGGGGTGATAGCCACTCAGTAAGCAATTACTGATTATAATAAGGATTAAGTCTTAAAACCCCTTGTTTTTGTTTAGTTACAATCCCTAGTGAGGGTTTCTCTCAGGGGCAGTTAATATAAAGTTGTTAAATTCACCACGTATTTGTCCAGACAGAGTAGTCCCTGTAAACAGCGTTGTCCAGATAAGAAATACGCTCGCAAATTATACCCTAGCAATTTGTTATTCACTTACAAACCGCTTAAAATATTCAGGTCATTTAAATAAACGAATGATCTGGCTTTAATTTTTAAAAGTCCGAATCTTTTCAGCGTCGTTAAAGGTGCATATAATCATATTTTCGCAACAGAAAACATCAAAAAATAATATTTAAAAAAAGACTATTTTATAAAGATACTGAATTCTAAAATATCCCTTTTTCTAATAGGTTATGATATGTCTTTAGATATTAGATTATTTATTAATGAGAATAAAAACATAAATTTAAAAAATTAGAAAACTTATAAAAAACTAAATAAAAATCCAATGACTGATTTTTTAATTGTTGTCATAGTAACAGGTTTAATGTTTGATTTGGTTTGGTTGGGTTTTATTGCACATGAGCCATTGTAGGTTATTTAATGGCAAAGCCATTTTATACATATAAACAGTTCTATTTCAAACAATACAGTTTAGCATAAGTACACAGTTAAGTTCTACTTGACCCATAGATCAGGTACTTTCACTCTGGGTAAGAGTGGACCTGGTAGTGATAGCAATAAAGGAGTACTCTGCATTCTCCAAAGATATAGCATTAGTGGAACCTCACTATCAAGTTGTTTAGTGTCTTATCCAGAACACTCGTTAGGGAATGTTACTTCTATGCAGAGAAACAGCCGGTGTATTCAACTGCCCCAACAGAATGGGCAAACAGGTTTAAGGAATAAAATTAGAATTAATATATACGAAGGTTGTTAAAAAAGTTCAAAGCCTCACTAAGAAAGAAGAGTCATGGCTGAATATTTTTGTCGTGAAAATTCACAAACACTTCTTATGAAAATAGAAAAACTAATTTGTTTTAATTTCTGTGCATGTGAAAGGTGTGTGACAAATGTAAAATTTGGGTGAGGCTTAGAACTTTTCGACCGATCTTTGCACTCATGTTACAGATATACGGATGTGTGAAATAGACATAGGGAATCCGAAATACACGACATTGGTTCAGGTACGAAACTTTATTACCTTTGAGTTAAAGGTTATTCGACATGGGGAGAGAGAGACACAATCTTTCTATGCTGACTGCTTTTACATCGTCAGCTCTCAATCCAACCAACGCGCGGCACCCGTAGCGCACAAAGTCGTCTGGCCTCGCCCAGCTCTGAATCTCGACTCTCTCGTTCGGAGGCAGGAACTCAACTCGCTGCTTTTTCTCGAATCCCCAAATCCTCAGCCCATGCTTCAGGTGCGTTACGTCACTCACATCCCCTGGTACAATTACAATCTGGGATTTTTATTTTGACATCTCTGAATGACACGTCCTCTCCGCACGCGCGTGAACACCTGCGTTAATGTTTGCACCTAACTAACCCATGCATTGGGCCGAAAGGTTCTCATCCTAACTAAACCAAAAGGCAAGATATACAAAACGAAATCCCTCCGCAATTATATTACACACACACACACACACACACACATATATATATATATATATATATATATTTGTGTGAGTGTGTGTGTGTGTGAGCACATGCATAGAGGTTGCGATGGGCGAGTTGTTGCCATTTTAAATTATCTGTTTCCCGCATGCGCTTTATTTGTTTCTGTTTCTCTAGTGGCTCGTACCACGTGACTTCCGGTATCTCGGAGGTGTAAAAAACGTCGTGTTTCTTAATCACGCAGGGTTCTGCAAGATCTCGGTCAGTAGTAAGACCAACTTGGGACGTAACACCCACGACGCGAGACTTATAATATTTGTCGCACTGTACCACTTCAGTTAATAAATAATTAACTCTTTATTTCACTGTGTATATCTTCCTTACCACGATACAACAATTTCAAGTTTTATCTACTGTGCAGAAAACAAGAGACAGTTGGGCGCTGTTTGTGAGGAAAGCAACTGCCCGTTGCAATTTACTCTTCCAGAAATTTTGAAACGGCATGCAGTACCGGTTTGCTCCAAAACGAAGATTTCAGTGTTTGGCTGTCAATCTGAAGACAGATTTATATTTTTGTTGATGAAAACCAAACACCCAGCCTCTAAAGCTCCTGTATAACTGGAGCCTCACCAACAGATGGTTCAGTATTATATCCAGGAAACTCATTGCGGTGGTCTTACCCCTCTGTTGAAATGCAGCTGGTGTATTCTACAGTCAGGGCCAGCTTGGCTGTTTGTTGCTGGGAATAGGGAAAAACTACCACAAAATCTCCGCAATGTTACCTATACAAAAACAAAGGAGAACATTTTGACAGTTCCAGTTATTATTACTCTGCTCTCTGTCACAGGGAAAATCCTTGTTGAACAGACTGGTACCCACAAACGCTAAAGAATGCCTTCAAGAGAATCATTGCAGCTTCAGACACAGCATGATTACATCAGACATGATATTTGTTCACCGGCAGCTCCAACAGAAGTATCAGGAACAAAACAGAGGGCTGTTTGTAACATTCGTTGTTCTGATGAAAATATTCGACACAGTGGGCAGAGGGGGAATGATATGGAAACAAACCACAAAGGATCCTGGTGATGGGTACGGATTCTACATCAGATACCATATTGATGGCATCTTGTTTAATCTCCGACAATTACAGACCTACACGAAAACCCTGAGGCATTTGGTCCGAGACCATGATTGTGCGTACGATACTGCACTTGTTGCCCATACAGAAAAAACTTTGCTGCGCATCATTTCCCGCTTCTCAAAAGCTGGCCAGCTGTTTGGGCAAGAAGTCAGTTTAAAGAAGACAGGGTTACTCCACCAGCCTGTACCTCGAGAAGATTACAACCATCCCCACGTAATTGCCGTGACTGAGTTGAAGAAAGTCTATCAGTTCACCTACCTGGGGTACACTATCACGTCTGATGACAAGATCAACAAGAAGTCAACCACAAATTGTCAAAGACGAACAGAGCATTTGGCTGACTACATAAAAGCGTGTGGTACACTAGACACCTGAAGAATAGTACAAAGAATAGCGTGTATGGATCCATCGTCCTTGCAACCTTCTTATAAGGATCAGAGTCGTATGTCATTTATCGGAACCACCGATGACTCCTCGAACAGTTACACAAGCGCCGCTTTCACACTATTCCTAACATCCACTCGAGTGACTTAATCATATACGTGGTGCTTTCAATAAGTTTCCAGACTCTTTTTGTACAGACATTTAAAATTGTCGTAGACTCTTGGAAATTCATTATGTTATTGCTATACATTTTATAAGATGACTGACCAATTTTTATGATTTCAGGTTCAAATGAACAGCTACAGCAGCAATTGGAATACACCCTACTAAAGCCTGATTGTCACAGCTGGTGAATTTCAAAAATGCAATGAGGACATTTTAGAAGAACGATATGCAATAAAATTTTGTTTTAAACTTGGAAAAAATACCACAGAAACGTATGGAATGCTTCAAACTGCTTTTGGACCATCTTGCATGAATCGAGCATGAGTTTTTGAGTGGCATAAGAGATTCAAGAAAGGCAGGGAGTCTGTGAGGGATGATGAGAGGTGTGGGAGAAGTAAGGAAATCAATACACCAGAGTTAATTGGCCAAAGGGTTAGGGTTAGGATTAGGGTTACTATGTTGAGGTTTTAGGGGAGTTCGGGAAGAGATTCCGTCGGAAGAGGCCAGCACTCTTCAAATCGGCAATGCACCAGTCCATAACTCCATCCTTTCACAGACTATTTGACCAAGATGGGCATCAACACAGTTTTTCACTGTCCCTATAGTCCAGACCTTGCCCCCTGTGACTTTTACTTATTCCCTGAGCTCAGAGGCTGTCGTTATGAGACAATTGAGGAGATGAAAGAGGCTGTGACGAAGATTATTGACACGCTCACACAAGTGGACTTCCAGAAGTTGTTGGAACGGTACAACAAGGGCATTGCAGCTGGAGGAGATTACTTCGAAGGGGACTAGAGTTTCATGTATGCACTATCAATAAAAGTGTCCATACGAAAAAAGTCTGGAAACTCATTTAATGATCCTCGTAGATTGAAGTCCTTGGAAAGACAAATCTCCCCAGCATCGAATCCATACTACACAGTTCCCTGCTATGCTGGGCAGGACATGTTTCCAGGATCGGGAATCATCTCTCTTTCTTGTGCTTCAATGACTGTTAGGAAAATGTATATAGTCAAAATAATTTTTTTTTGTATATGATTAACTGTTTCGCTAGTTGTTATTTTTGAATTTTGAAGTTTCAAGATGATACAATAACGTTACATATTTATTTTTTCTAGTTTATTTCTTACGAGGTTTTTACATCAACCTTACGTGGTGGCCTTTTTCTGGAATTTGAGTGATAGCAAGTCTCCTTAAGTCTTCAGGATTCTTCTCAATATTTTGGCTGATCTTAACAATGCTTTAGTCTGGATGTTAATTAAGATGACAACCAAGAAGAAATAATGATTATTCAAAAATTATTTAGAACAAAACATGAATAACAAATGGAATTGTGGCATTGATGGTGACGTAATTCTGTTACAGACAGATATATAATATCGATATCAAAATTAATATATATATATATATATATATATATATATATATATATATATATATATATTGTAACAGTGTTGGTTGTCACTAATTCACTTTATGGGTTTGTGGCGGACTAAGTGTAATATAATTTGAAGAGTGCTCAATATCTGAGATATAGCTATTGTATAATAATAATAATAATAATAATAATAATAATAATAATAAATAAATGTATATTAGATTTATATATTTAATGCCATGGAAGTTTTTCTTCGACCTTTGGTTTCATGAAGTTTTACAAACAACAATTATCAGGCAGATAACGAAAGGAAATGAATAAATCATATATAATTCCTGGTTATGGAATCATGAATTGAAAATGTGATGAGCTGTAAATACGTGCAGACCTCGAGCTTTTAATAGTTTTGTGTGAGTAAAGATGTGAATTTTATAACATTTTATCATTATTATTCTTATGTCAATCGTCTATTTTTATTGCTTTTGCTCTCTGTCAAACAGATAGATAGATAGATTCCGATGTGCTTTTGTGGCGTTTTCTTAAAGCGAAACATTACAAAATTTAGATTTGGTTGAAAAAGAGAACAAACGTTATAAAAAAAGGAGAGAGTTCTAAATAAAAGCAAGCGCGTCTCTCATCATTACAAGCAAATATTTCTGACCATTTGGAACGGGTGAAGTGGTTCAGTAGCGTTCGCTTTTAAAACCTAACTGTAAATCTCAACACTCGCGGGAAACGGGAGTTGAGCCCATTGAAATAATGGCGGAGACATTAAACACACATAGTATTGCACAGGAGAACATTCTTGTAATAGGTCATTTTTATGATGACATTGTCAGCGGTGAGCGGATTGTAACTTATACTCAAACGGAGTTCCTGCTGTTACAAGTAATACACACAGACGTATATATATATACGATTTTGTGTGAATGTAAGAGCATGAATAGACGAGATGTGTAAACATACAAACACACACACAGAGAGAGAGAGAGAGAGAGAGAGAGAGAGAGAGAGAGAGAGAGAGAGAGAGAGAGAGAGAGAGAGAGAGACACACACACAAACACACACACACCAAACACGTACAATCATATATACAACTGAAAGGTCTTATATGTTGAAAAGGAGACAAGAAGAGATATATCTATCACTTTTTTTAAGAGCAAAAGCTGTTTGAAAAATCGCTATTTAATGGAAATTTCTGACGGGGCTTCAGAAAAGGAAAACATTAGGAGTTGAATCATTTGGCGGGAACGATTTTCAGGAGTAGGGCGGTGGTCACGGATAGTGGGTGGTAAGAGATAGGTTTTTACTGTATGTGTGAGTGGGGGATGTTGAGGGGTCACGATCTCTTTCCGAGTTCCTTTTTCTTTCCCCTTAAAATAAAACAAATAAACAGACAAAGAAACAAACAAACGAACAAGACGATTATCAATTGCTTGGTTTTATTTGCTGGGCAACAATGTATCATGCCGACGGTCATCATTGCATGCAGTCAAATGTACCGTTATTCGATATCTATTTTATGCGTTTTTTTTTTTCGCTTTTGATTTTGCGTGGAGAAAAAGATAAAAATGGTGAGAAAAAAACATCAGTAAAAAAAAAAAAAAAGTAAAAGAAATTAAATTCTAGAAACGAAGAATATAGAGATCTGTGTGCGGTAGGCTATAAAAATGTTATAAACAGAAGTAATTCCCGGGACAAAGCAACAAGTCAAAGATGATAATAGCAAGTTTTGACATTAATGCAAGAAAAAATTTAAAATAACTAAATAATAATAATAATAATAGTAACAATAATAATAATAATAATAATAATAATATTTTTCTCTTTTTTTTACCCCTGGTCACTTCATTTATCTATTTTTCAAATAACATTTTTTCCCTTTCTTTTTATTCAATCTTCAGTTTTTTATAATCTCTTACCGTTCGTTTTGCGCATGCTCCCAGCTCATTCAAAAAGTCGTTTCGATCAAGCGGATAGAAAAAATATGAGAAAATCACACCTTCCAGAAAGGAGATTTAAAAACATTTTTTAGGGTTGTGAAAGAGAAACAGAAATTTCCAATTAAGTGTAAAAGATTGGGTACTGATATCTGGCGTAAGGGCAGAGGCTCCATTTTTATAGTTTTATGGACAGCTCGGCTAGACTTAAACATGTTCATACCACGATCCGACGATTAGCAAGCTAGTAGACATTTAAGTTCGTCATTGAATGTTCGATATTTGTTGCCTTAAACCAGACTTCAGGGCTTTAACGCTGTCGCCTGATTCCAGACAGGACTCAATAGTCGTTAATCGTTACTTTTATCTTGGTCATGGAAATAGTTGATAAACACGAATTTAAGTTTTTTTTAGAGAGAAGTCAGGTTGCTTTGTCGCTCCTCCCACAAAGAGGAGGTGTCTCAAGTGTTTAACCCTCGGTGGATTCTCCATTTTCTAGTAGTTTTGAGAGCAGCTCGGCTAAGATGAAATACTTACATAGGTCACCTATAATAGACTCATATATATTTAAGATCATCATTGGGTGCTAGATTTTCATGGCCTTAAACCAGACTATGTATTGTAACAGGGCAGGGCTGTCAAGCTGTCGCTTGATTCCGGACAGGGCTCTAAAGCTGTTGATCGTTGCTTTTATCTGAGAGATAGAAATGGAAAAAGGCGTATTTAAGTTTTATATTTCCACTTTTAGAACTTTGTTTGGTTTGGTTGGGTTTGTTGGGTTTTATGGCATATCAACCTTTGTAGGTTATTTAATGCCAAATCCATTTTTATGTAAATAATCTGTTCTATTGAAAACAATTTAGTTTAGCATTAGTACACAGTTTAATGGTCAAAAACATTTCCATTTCAAACTATTCAAGCAGTTATATGTAACAATTCAGTTAAGTGTAAATACAGTTTTAATGTCGAAAAACAGTTCTATTTGAAATAATTCAGTTAAGCATAAGCACGCAGTTTAAATGTAAGTACGGTTTGATTGTCAAAAACATTTCTATTTCAAGCTATTCAGTTTACTCAAACAATTCAGTTTAGCATAAGTATGCGGTTAGTTCTATTTAACCCATAGATAGGGCCCTATCAGGTGCTACCACTCCGGACCAGAGTAGACCTGGGAGCGATGGCAATGAAGGGGTACTCCGCATTCCCCAAAGCTCCAGCACTGCTGGAACGTCACCATCAGATTGTTTAGTGTCATATCCAGGACACTCGTTATGGGGGTCTTACCCCTCTGTAGAGGTGCAGTCCGTATATTCTACAGCCCCAGCCGACTTGGCAATTAGAATTTGGTGATTTCTCTTAGAATTAGCTCTATAGTGAGAGTATATCTCCAAATCGTTATTACAGAGGAGAAACTCTTTATGAAAGTCATATTACTTTGTCACCCCTTACCCCTCAAGGGGACCTAAACACTAAACCCATTTAACTTTGAATTATGCTAACTTGAATTGTTTGAAATAAAACTGTTTGATTGGTTAACTGTGTGTAAAAAGATGATTGATGTTATTGGTTCATAGAAAAACTTGGAAACATTTAATGTTTGATTTATGCTAAATCATCATCATCATGTCATGCTGGTAGCACAGATATCCCTGACCCTCTCTCGCCACTTTTCCTTATCGTTCATCGCCTCAGGCAGGTCTTCTGGACAACATCCCGTATCCTCACATAGTTGCTGAATGTATGTTCGTGCTGGTCGTCCTGCTTTTGCACGGCCATGTGTGGGGTCCACAAGAGTACATCACTTATGAGTTCGTCCCTGCTTCTCCTGCAGCGTCTACTATTTAACTTTGTTGACTTGTGTTTGCAAATCACATATATCAAATATAAAGACAAATTGATAACAAGGTAATCCAAGTAGAAGGAGCTATTTATTGAGAAGCAAAGTCGACTTGTAGGATTTGAACCTCGTCGAAAACAAGGAATGATTCGAAATCTTTTTCGTTAAACAAACGGAACATGAATTCTACAGAATATTTCTAATAAGTCAAAGGACGTATCTTAAAACAACAAACGCTGATTCATTAATCAAACGGCCAACTTTTTCTTATAAACGGTCAACTTTTTCTTGTTATACACATTTTCCCTAGGTTTTTATATTTTGAACATTTCTACACGTCCATCGTTGATTTAACATCACTAATATCATCCCTCACAGCCCTGATGATGGTTCATTAGAACCGAAACGCTATAGTGTCCACTTTGCTGCTCAATAAATCTCTCCTTCAACTTGGATTACCTTGTTATCAATTTTTCTTTATATATTGTCGGATTACAATCCACAATTTACTTCCATATATCTAATATATATGAATAAGTCGGATTTTGCATTAAATAACCTATAATGGTTGATGTGCCATGAAACCAAACCAAACTAAATACTAAGCCCCCAAAACACAGCTTGATGGTTTGGTTTGTTCGTTTAATGGCATATCAATCTTCGTGGGTTATATTTATTTACCTAACCCCTCCACCACGAGCAGGGTGTGACAAAAATTCAATTTCTCATGAGGTATTTAACAGGTTTGAATTAATAGTTTTTCTTATCTTAGACTGGTTTCCATACCAAGGTTAAAGAGCCCAGTCTGCCTTACTAATTAAACATAGCTAGTCGGAAAATAGTTGGATTCATACTTTTCCCAAAAGTATACGAAATGCAAACAGCCACGTCCACGGTTTGAATTCGAGTCTCCGTGTTAATTTCCAACGACGGTAACTATTAATCAACAAAAATGGGTTATCTAATATTAAAACCTCCCTTGTAAAAAGACAGTAGAGGTACTATTTAACCCATAGTTGCAGATTAGAGGTTTTATACGTTTTCCATTGGTCATCATCATCATCATGTCGTGCCGCCAGCACGGATATCACTGACCCTCTCTCGCCACTTTTCCCTATCGTTCATCGTCTCAGGCAGGTCTTCAGGGCTACATCCCGTATCCCCACATAGCTGCTGTATGTATGTTCTAGCTGGTCGTCCTGCTTTTGCTCGGCCATATGTGGGGGTCCATAGGGGTACATCACTTATGAGCTCGTCTCTGCTTCTCCAGCAGTGTCCTGCGTGTCCGGTTCGTCTAGCTTGGATAGTTTTCGTGATGGGAGGCAGGTGGCCGTATAGTTGGTGCTTTGTGGGGTGTTGCCACCAGGACTTATTGAATATTGCTCTCAACATTCTTGTGTAATTGCTGTCTAGCTTCTTCTCCAGCCGTTTAGTTAGCGTCCAAGTAGTGCATCCATACAGCAGTATCGACACGACCGCTGCCTGGAAGAAACTGCGTTTCATTTTATCGGTCAGGTTTGATTTCCATATGATCGATAGCTTATCGATAGCTGTCCATGCCTTTGTTAGCCGTGTGTCAATGTCTTTTTCGGTTGATGAGACACTGCTTCCTAGATAGGTGAATTTGTCTACCAGTTTCAGAGAGGTTCCGTCTAGTGTGGAAATGTCGCCTGTTTGATTATATCACATATATTCCGTTTTGTGTGCATTGCCATGGAGGCCAATGCCTGCGGTTGCTCGTTCAAAACTATGCAGTAGTGTTTCGGCTTGGTTGGGTGTATTTGCCAGTATCACGATGTCATCGGCGTAGTCGGCGTCGGTAATTGTTTTTGCGGGGTACCTTCTGCTTCAATGTCGAAGTATTCTGTGTCTCCATCCGGTGAACGTACTTTCACTTCATACTTTTCCCAAAAGTATGCGAAATGCAAACAGCCACGGCCACAGTTTGAACTCGAGTCTCCCTGTCAATTTCCAACGACGGTAACTATTAATCAACCAGCTTCGTCTCCGAAATTTAGACAATTAATCTTCATTGGTTATCTAATATTGAAACCTTCCTTGTAAAAAGACAGTAGAGGTACTATTTAACCCATAGTTGGAGGAGATTAGAGGTTTTATACCTTTTCCAATGGAAATAGTCTGAAAACGAACGTAATAGTGCGCCTGGGGCTCGAATACCTTGCAGTCGAGCATATTAAACTTGAGCACAGGTGTTGACGTGCACACGGGGAGGATGTGTCATTCACAGATGTCAAAATAAAAATCCCAGATAGAAAGGTTGATCAGTGGATGTGGATGACGTCATGCACCGGAAGCGCGCGCGGAGGATTTTGAAAAAGTCAGTTGAGTTGAGTCCTGCCTCGGGAGGAGACGGTTGACTTTCGCTTGCTCGCGGAGGCCTTGCGACGGGTGCGCACGTGTTGGGGGGGGGGCAGATGGAAAAGCCAGAATAGAAAGAATGTGTATCTCTCTCCTTATGTCGAAGAACCTTTAAACTTAAAGGTAATAAAAAGTTTCGTACCTGAACTAAGAAGTCGGAAGTGTTTTTCGTGTTTCGGGATCCCTATGTTCTATGTATATATGTTATGTATATTCTATGTACATTTCACATATTCATGTATGGCTATGTTACAGTTCTTCACGACGGATTCTGGTTTGTGCATATACCACTCGGTAGTATGGTCAAATTTCAGTTTCTTGCACAATTCCCAGTGAATCGCCATAACCACCCAGTCGTGCCTCAACTTAAACTAATTTTGTGTCAGTTTGTTACATTCTTTTACAAAGTGATAATAATATCGTCTTTATCACCATATAACGTACATTTGCTATTCTGTTGAATATTATCGATTTTCACTTTAATATTATACGCCTTTATGGCGTTATTTTGTGTTGCTATTAGAAGAGATACAGTTTCTCTCTTTAGGTTTCCTTTTCGTAGCCATGTCAAGGGTTTCTAGTGTAAGATTTCGCTTGAAATATCCATACAGTTGTTTTTCTTCCCATTTCTGTTTCCTAGTTTTTGTTGCTTTGTTTGTCTTTATATTGTCTTTTCTGCTACGGTCCGCTGTAATTAGTCTTTCTTTGTTCTTTTTAATGTAGTCCTCGCGTTCCCGTATTGATACATCCACGTTGTCTTCAATGCTGACGGGTCCTCTTCCTTCTTTTCCTGACACGTATAGACTGTTTATGTCATCCCTTAGATGTAACACCTTGAGCGTCGTCATCAACTTTCTTGTCCTCTGGGCCATTTGTCTGAGTTACCTCCATGTCCATTTTAAGAATAGGCCAATCTTAAGGAAGAAAAAAAATGAAGATGATATAGAAGTGTAAACAGAAAATAAAATGAAGAAGAAGAAGAAGAAGAAGAAGAAGAAGAAGAAGAAGAAGAAGAAATCACAGACAATGTGCGCGCTTAAGATTACTTGCAATCTTTTTTTAGTCTTTCTTGAGATTCTTTTTTTTTTCTTTGTCTCTTCCCACTCTCTCGTTCGTTCGAGAATCTCGTTGGAAAGTGGTAAGTGATAATCAGGTGGGTGGTAGCAGGGGTAGAAATATTGCGTTGCGGATATGTCATACTACAGGTTGGTGTCTTTTATCAATGTCTGATTCCGACCCAATATTGATAGAGGAGATAATTCATGTGACTAAATAGTTGACAACGGCAAACAGTAATTTGAAAGAAAGCAAAATTCATTCATTCGGTCCTTTTTCAACTTTCGTCGGGGGTGGACTGTTTGGTAATGGAAGGGAGCATCAAGGGTTTGTGTTTGATACAGGCAAGGCGCCTAGCACGAAGAACATTAACGATAAATAAATAAATAAATAAATAAAAACTAAAAAAATTGCCGAAGTAATGAGAAGATATATTGTTGTCTGACACTTGGAAACTCGGTGTAGAAAATTCTCGAACAGCGTAATTTACCAGTTTCTCGTACAAGTAACTTTCAATGCTAAATCATTAACTGTCGCATGCCATGATAGAATGAGATTTATTCATGGTATACAGATGTTGCTTTTAGTCGGTAGATATTCCCCAAAATCTTTTCTTTTCTTTTTTTATTTTTTGTTTTCTTTTGAAGGTGGGGAGTGTTTTTGCTTATATTTGTCTATTTAAATATTTTCTTTCAGTATATTGGTTTTGTTTGTTTGTTTTCTTTTTTCGTTAGCAGATGACACAAAAGAGTTGAGAAAGCTTGACTTAAAGAAAATAGAAAAGTTAGAAAATGTCAACAGAAAAACTATGTAGATTTGTTTTCTAGCTAAAATGATATATATATATATATATATATATATATATATATATATATATATATATATACATATATATATATGTGTGTATGTGTGTGTGTGTGTGTGTGTTTGTGTGTGTGTGTGTAACTTTGTGAGTGTATGTATATGTATATTTATTTGCATATATATATGTATATTTATATATTCATATATTTGTGCGTCTGAATGTCTATATATATATATATATATATATATATATATATATATATATATATATATATATATATATATATATATATATATATATTCTTCTCCGAAATAAATTTATAATGACAATTTAACCAGGTTTGAGTTTTCTTCTAATTGCATTATATATATATATATATATATATATATATATATATATATATATATACATATGTATATATATATATATATATATATATATATATATATATATATATATATATATATATTTGTGTGTGTATTAATCTCTGCATATTATATGCATATATATATGTATGTGTGTGTGTATGTGTGTGTGTATGTATGTGTGTGTGTGTGTGTGTGTAACTTTGTGAGTGTATGTATATGTATATTTATTTACATATGTATATGTATATTTATATATTAATATATTTGTGCGTATGAATGTGTACATATATATATATATATATATATATATATATATATATATATATATATATATATATATATATATGTATATTTGTGTGTGTATTAATCTCTGTGTATTATATGCATATATATATATGGATGTATATTTATTTATATATATATATTCATGAGTATGTATGTATACATATACATTCAAATATACGTGTATGTATGTATATATATTCCAGGGAAGGAGTAGCGCCCTCCCCTACACCTTGGTGTAGTAGATATCGAAAAGGGAGCCTTCGGGTTACACTCGACTATGGTCGCCAACTTTACTTTTTACTTTATGTATATATATCTAAGTTTGCATATGTGTATATGTATGTTATTTATGTGTTTGTGAAGTTATGTAGATGTAAATATATTTACTTATACCTGTATACACATACATTCACACACACGTGCATATACACATACACACACACAGATATACATATATACATATAATCTATATGCATGCGTAAGTATG
>CAUZXS010005028.1:0-7500 GCA_963585895.1 Sepioteuthis lessoniana
CTCGAGATGAAGTTTAGTGTTATACCCAGGACATTCGTTTTCTGTATATATATATATATATATATATATATATATATATATATATATATATGTGTGTGTGTGTGTGTGTGTGTGTGTGTGTGTGTGTGTGTGTTTATATACTTGAAGCCAAATAGCTGCGTGCAAACAAATGATTATTATTAGAGAATTACCCGACAGAATATAATTGTGTAAAGATTATGGTCCGGGAGCCCGGGATTCAATCCCTGGTCGAGTCATACCAAAGACTAAAAAAAATGGCTTAACACTCAGCATTATACGGTACGGATCAAGGGCAAGTGGAGTAGTCCAGGGAAAGGAGTAACGCCCTCCCCTACACCTTGGTTTAGTAGCTATAGAAAAGGAGCCTTCGAGTCGCCCTAGACTATAGTCGGCCAACATTTTAGTATTAGATGATGATACTTGATACCATATAACTGTGTGCAAACAAATGATTATAGTCAAATGAAAAAATATGATTTAAAGATAAACGGAACATTATAGATATATATATATTTACCCAACACCTCCGCTCGGGCAGGATATGACACAAGGTCAATTTTTAAGCGGAGTTTAACAGGTTTGAATTCAGAGTTTTTCCTTCTCGTAGACTAGTTGCCTCACCAAGGCTGAAGAACCTAGTCTGCCCTACTATTTACCCATAGCTGGAGGGAGAATAATTGGATTCATACCTTTTCCAAGGGTATTAGTGCTATGTGAAATGCAATCAGTCTTCGTCTTGGATTTGAACTCGTGACGCCGTGTCCATTTCCTACAACGATAACCATTACACCACGGACACCTCCTCCATTATAAATATATAGATGTGATTACAATCAAACATTTACAAATGAATCAAATTTCAGCTTTCAATAACCCATGTGGGGTTTATATGTCATTGAATAATCCAGCTTTTCTTTCTCCTCGCAATAAGTAAATAATAGTACAGACTAGACTCTTTAACGTTCATATGGCAACTTATGTAGGAGAAGAAAAACTCTGTTTTCAAACCTGCTGTACTTCGACCTTGTGTTACATCCTACTCGTAATTGCAGGGTTGAGTTAATGCATACAGCCAGGTCCTGATGAACTGTTAGGTTTGTTTGTTTGCTTGGCTTTTATAACATCTCAGCCTTTGTAGGTTATTTAATGCCAAATTCATTTTTATGCAAATAAACAGTTATATTACAAGCAATTCAGTTTAGCATAAGTACACAGTTTAATTGTCAAAAACATTTCTATTTCACGCAATTCAGTTTAGTCAAACAGTTCTCATTCAAACAATTCAGGTTAGTATAAGAATAGTTTTTCTTTACACAGAGTTAAATGTCAAAACACTTCTATTTTAAACAATTCAGTTTAGCTAAAGTACAGTTTCAAAGTCAAAAATAGTTCTATTTCAAACAATTCAGTTTAGCATAAGTACGTATTTTAAATGTCAAAACAGTTCTATTTCAAGCAATTCAGTTTAGCATAAGTATGCAGTTTAGTTCTATTTGAGCCATAGATAGGACCCTATCAGTGCTACCACTCCAGGACAGAGTTGAACTGGGAGCGATGGCAATGAAGGGGTACTCCGTATTCCCCAAAGTTCCAGCATTACTGGAACCTCACCATCGGATTGTTTAGTGTCATATCCAGGACACTCGATGCGAGGTGGGGTCTTACCCCTCTGCAGAGATGCAGTCGGTGTATTCTATAGCCCCAGCCTTATGGTCAATGAACTGTTGGGGTATCATCTATGGGTCAAATAGATCTCCTTCAAGAAAATTTAACCTCGAAATGAATTCTTGATAATATATTATTGTGGGTAAATTATTTGTATAAAGAATAGTTTCTTGAATCTACAATTGTTTACTAAGGGTAATTATTACAAGGCAAATTATTGATATAAGATAGGAATACTTGAAACCATTTAACTGTGCAAACAAATTATCATTATTAAATAGGAATTATCATCATCATCATCAAGCCATGCTGATAGCATAGAGTTCTCTCTCTCTCTCTCTCTCTCTCTCTCTCTCTCTCTCTGGCTGTCCTTATCCTCCATTACTACTGGCGGGTCTTCTAAACTACATCCAGTGTCCACACAGAATTGATGCATGTAAGTCCTTGTGGAATAGCCAACACAGATACATTCATGAGTAGAAGTCCATAAGATAACGTCGCTTATGAGTTCGTCTTTACTCTCCAGCAGTGTCCCGCATGACTTTGATGGTTTGTTAGATGGGAGGCAGGTGGCCGTACAGCTGCTGTTTTGTGGAGTGTTGCTTTCAGGATTTTGTTCAACGCAGTATTCTTGTGTAATTCATCTCTAGCCTTTTCCCTGTGCCTTTCGTGTCTAAGAGGCGCATACATACAGTAGTTCTGACACAGTCACTGCTTGGAAGAAATCCAGTTTTATTTTATTAGAGATCAGATTTCCATATAATTCGCAGTAGTCCTCGCCTTAATTATTCATACGTTGACATTCCTTGCAGTAGATGAGATATTACTGCAAAAGCATGTTAATATGATAATTGTGTATAAAATATTAGTATTAGATAAGAATACTTGTTACCACATATTTCCTCATCATCATCATCATCATGTCGTGCCGCCAGCACGGATATTCCTGACCCTCTCTCGCCACTTCTCCGTATTATTCATCGCCTCTGGCAGGTCTTCAGGGTTACATCCTGTGTCCTCACATAGCTGCTGTAAGTTCGAGCTGGTCGTCCTGCTTTTGCTTGGCCATATATGGGGGTCCATAGGAGTACATCACTTATGAGCTCGTCCTTGCTTCTCCAGCAGTGTCCTGCGTGTCTGGTTCGTCTAACTTGTATAGTTTTCGTGATGGTATTGTTGGTGTCTTGTTGGGTGTTGTCGCCAGGACTTGTTCAATACTGCTCTCAACATTCTTGTGTAATTTCCGTCTAGTTTCTTCTCCAGCCGTTTAGTTAGCGTCCATGTAGTGCATCCATATAGCAGTATCGATACAACCGCTGCCTGGAAGAAACTGCGTTTCATTTTATCGGTCAGGTCTGATTTCCATATGATCGAGAGCCTATCGATAGCTGTCCATGCTTTCGTTAGTCATGTGTCGATGTCCTTTTCGGTTGATGAGACGCTCCTTCCTAGGTAGGTGAATTTGTCTACTAGTTTCAGAGAGGCTCCGTCTAGTGTGGTGATTGTCAGTTTGATCGGGGAACTACTGCTGCTCATCTATAAGAGTGGCTTCTATAGATGAGAATAAAAACAGCCATCGAAAGATAACCATGACACTACATATTTAACTGAGAAAAATATTGCAATAGAAAGTCGAAAATATGAATTGTGATGATTTTAATCAAATATTGAGAAAATAATCAAATTTTGACATTAAATAACCCATAAGCAGATGATATGCCATTAAACAAATAAACCGAACAAAACCAATTGGTGACCAACCTGTCAATCAGGCATTGGAGAATCATCTGTGATAAAAAGGTCATCTGTACGAGGGTAGGCTGAAAAGGTCATAAGCTGAAAAGGTCATATGATGACATCATATCTGCTGTTGATGTCATTTTTTTTACCAATGAAATCCAAGCATTGTAACACTGATGGAAGAAGCTTGTGGGACACAATGTGACTATGTTAAAAAATAAACCTCATTCCATCACATTCTATTTGAGTATCTTGGTCAGTCAATGAATTTTTCAGTCGACCGTCATACCTGTTATTAATAAAAGTATGGTCTTCATAAATTGAAGTATCCTGTTGTTTCTAATAGTTTGACATGCAAGGGATTCAGGGTGAGGTTTTCAGCCTGCAAACCTCGTTGTATGTGAGCGTTTGACACCTTCACATTCAGTAGATAATGTTTCACATACAGACATTTATATGCGGAGAAGACATCTTTTGAAAGAAAAGGAGTAAAAAAAAAGAAAGAAAAAAGAAAAGAGGAATTTAATTTATATATTTTCACTTCTTTTCTTTTCCTCATTAGTTACATATTGTTTACAAGAAAATCAATAAATACTGAACATTCTTGGACACCTTGTCAAAATGTTGCGAATAGAACACTGTTTTAAAAATTCTTATTTTAAACAATGACGTAAGGTATAGGGTGTCTCAATATACATGATACCCATGTGACTGCTAACAACTCTACTAATAATAATATTGTGTTCTTTTCTGTTTCATATTTGAAAATAGTATACAATAACAACTATTAATCCTCGATCACAATGCTTTGGATAAGAGAGGAAAAATATTTTGCATCACTACTTATTTGGAGACAAAATCATTCAAAACTGTCTCGAAATAGATCCAACACATTAATATGATAATGATTTATTACTGTAAAGCAAGTAACTCAAAAAATGATTGCTTGTCCTGGAAGCCGATATAATAACAATTAAGAAAACATTGATTTGATATCTCCAGTTGAAAGGATGTATTTTTAAAGGATGTGTTCCAGATGACTGCCATTGCGATTGTCTCAGTAATAAATCGTAATCATATAAATAGGTTGCATCTATTTGAGACAACCTGTACAAGGCTGTAAGTCGCACAATTCTGACTGAATTCACATATACTTGGATGAATCAAAAGTTTCTTTATATTTTGGTAGTATGTTGGACACAATGCAGATGTTTTTGCCGAGGTTATGAATTTGACGAATCATATTAGATGGTGAGATGTCAACCTTACCTGATATGTGCTATTCACCACGGTATCGAGAAACATATCTTCAGACTACGCGCTTTTAAACCAATCTGACCTTGTTTGATTGTCAAAGGTTTTGCAATCCCAGCAAAATTTCTTAAACCCTTTTGTTACTGTACCTTCACTTTTCGCAAAACAAATGTTTCGGGCTGCTTACATGGTGTTATGGCCCGGTTCGAACTCATAACGCATAATTACATTGCATGTTCATCTGTGCGGCTTTCAAATCACACACAGAGCGAAGCAACGCACAACGTGTCAGCGCACCAACTATCACGATAATACCAACCATAGCGTGTACCTTTATGGCTTGAATTTCTTTGGTCATATGATATAAGAAAATAAAGCTGGTGATCGTAGTCGAGGGCGGCCCGAAGGCTCCCTTTTCCTTAACTACTACATCCAGATGTAAGGGAGGGAGCTACTCCTCTCCCTGGATCTCTCCACTTTACCCTTGATCTCTACCTTATGATGCTGAGTGTTAAACAAGGAGGCACCAAGTACCATCTTTTGAGTCTTTGATATGACTCGACTTGGGATTGAACCCCGGTTTCCCAGGCTATTTGGCGAACACTACCCACTCGCTGTAAACTAGCATGTACCAACATATTGTAAAATTTCGTATTCACTCTCCTAGTTCAACATTATTATGGAGCCGCTTGCCTTTTAATACCTATCGTCTTACAAAATGGACACGGCGTCCCAAGTTCAAATCCTAGATAAGGCGAAGACCTTTGTCTAGGATTTGAAATTGGGATGCCGTATCCATTTCACATAGCACAAACACAATTAGGAAAGCTATGCATCCAATTATTCTTCCGCCAGTTATGGGTAAATAGATCGACAGACTAGGCTTTTTAAATTTAGTAAGACAACCAGTCTAGGAGAAGAAAAAATCTGAATTCAAACCTATTGCATTCAAATTAAATTGACCTTGTGCTACATCCTACTCATAGCAGAGGGGTTGGTTAAACATATACACAAAAACAGGAATTTCGGGAGTGGGGTTCTGTAAAAAAAAAATGAAACGGAAGAATTATAAATGACTTCATTAACAAGGAGTGACTAAGTTTATGGTGTAAGGTACAAGGGCACAAGTGGAACAGTTCTTAAGGAATTAAAATCTTTTGCAATGTTTATTTCTGCCTTTTACTGGGAAAATTCATGTGTTAAGTTTCTAAAACAAAACTTATCGCGTTTAATTAAAACTTATTTAAATATTGTTAAAACATTCTTTTTTAAATGTAAATGTAAATTGTATAAATATTTGTGTTTAAAGTAAATCCAGAATACTTTCTTTTTCATAACCCTCATATTATATTTATTTATCGATTTTAAGGTTTACTGTTATTTCAAACCACACCCCTTGATCCTGATTAAATAAGCCTTCAAAGTATAAGAGAGAAGAATCAAGTACAACGGGTACTATGGGATTTCAAGGTAATTTAGTTGTTATTATCTGACTCCGTCTTGGGTTACAATCTTTTTATACCCCATGTTATTTTGCTGATTTGACTTCTTGGTCTATGAAGAATTCTTAATGGAAAGAAAACAGGAAAAGAAAATAGGAGGCCAAGATATCTTTTATATTTTGTCTTTATTTCTGGGTTCAACAACTATTCAGTGGGTGAGGGAATTATTCCAAAATCCAAATGAAATGGCTGCATCGTCCAGACAAGGTGTTAAAATGTGTATGTCCAAAATTTGGTGTTCAAGGCCATAAAAATGTGTTATTCGCTTTTGGACAGATATGTCCATTATTTGGCGTTTTCAGTTGAAGTTATTAGGTCCATTATAAATTGTCTCAGTTGTGATTTTGAGGAGTCCATTAATTGGGAATTTTAGTCGAGGGTCGTTGTTAAAAGTGACGGCTACAACAAGTGGAAAGATTAACTAGCGTGCCGTCTAAAGACAGACGCGTTGGGCCTCCCACCAGCAGTAAGAAAGCTTTTAGTGCTGTCACTTCGTCGGTCTCTGCTGAAAGAGAACGTGTTTCTTTCTTTTGCCGAGATGGTTCTTTTTTGTGCATGCGTCACCGCTTCTTCTGACAGGGGCTTCCGAGAATTTTTGCATTTTTAAAAAAAAAAATGCAAAAATTCCCAGAAGCCACTTGTTTTTTTATTTAATTTTAATTTTCTTTTTCTATCCACCACAGAATAAGTGAGTAAACTTTTGAATTCAATATTTATTTAGAATATTCAAAACCCAAGTATCCAATTATTAGGAAATTTAAAGAAACTTTTTTCAACTATCAAATATAACGTTTGAAAAGCAAAACATTTTATGGAGGAAAGTAAAATATAGTTTCATACACTTCGATAAGGCTTTTTTTTTAATTCCATAAAATTTTTAAAAAATGTTGGAGTGAGGGATTTAGAAAACTAGAGATATTTAATGATTTACATAATTTAAGATTTGTCGATTTTCAACTGTTTTTGGACAAATTTTTAGAGTTTCATTGTAATAATGACATTCTTAACTTTTTCATTTGTTGCATGGAAAATATGAATTTCATGATTGTTTTATTTTTTCTGTTCAAAAAGTTGAAACAGAAGAATAAGCAATCATGGAGAAGGAAAACAATATTACTCCTCATGGAACAATTAGCTTCATTGTTATCAAAGGTTTATCACCTACGGAGATTCATCATCACACGGACAATATATATATATATATATAGAGAGAGAGAGAGAGAGACAGACTGACAGACAGACAGACACAGATACAGACGCGCTCGCGCATACACACACACACACACACACACACACACACACATATATATATATATAT
>CAUZXS010005028.1:10000-61689 GCA_963585895.1 Sepioteuthis lessoniana
CTCTGGTTCAGTACACAAGCCCAAAAAGACAAAACAGAAATGCTGGACACAATATTACACACAAAGGACATCTTTTTCCCTGCAACTTTTTCTCTTCCTTTGCCGCATTGCAAACAGCTGAGGATAAGAAAACCGACAATCAGAGATGCAATTTCGTTGCATAAAAATTTGTAAAAAACAAATTCTTTGATGAAGAACAAAATGACACATTTCAGAATTTCAAACAAAAAGGATGAGGATATTAGTCCAAACAACATGTGGAATAATGATAATGATTCATTTGAGAATTTCAGACAATGGAAAAGGCTGAAAAACACAATGACTAAAATCTTGTGATTAAGGCAACAAGGATGAGGATATTAGTCCAAACAACATGTGGAATAATGATAATGATTCAATATCTTTAATTGTATTGTTTTGAGCTCAAAATCTTGGAATAGCAAAACCTGCATTTTTTTAGCATTATCTGAAATTTCAAAGGAATGATTATCATTATTCAAGTGAAATCAAGTTGGTTTGAATTCAGAGTTTTCCTTCTCCTAGACTGATTGCCTCGCCAATTTAAAAAAAAAACCAGTCTACTCCAATATATTTTATCATAGTCGGGAGGAGAATAGTGGGGCTTATTCCTTTCTCAGAGGCATTAGTGTGAAGAGAAAAGCAAACTGCTTCATTCAGGATTTGAACTTGAGTTGCAATTTTCATTTCCTATGACAACAACTGCAATGCACAGCATCTCTCCCATCATTCAATTTTGCTGACATCAGGGCATGATGACTTATGACTGCTTTTTGTGAAGCTATTTTCTTAGTTAGAAAATAGTTATTTTGATCTTCTTTATTTATTTTTTAGATGAAGATTGTCAGTCACTATTAATAATTTTAAATGTAATTTTTCTTTATCTTTTTAACTTTAGTTGCTTTTTAGTCTTAACTCACTCTCATCGGTATACTTATAAAATTATATATTTGTTCAAGTTTTCCCAGTATTTTAGGTAAAATCTATTTTGGAAAACCAGTAGAAAATCAAATATCAATATCTTCGTGGTACATGACCCTATATCTACATCATGAGCTATGTATTCTATTATCTTGAGTACTTGTAAGTTTTCCTGATCTCTCAAGATTAAAATGTATCCTAGAAAGTCAATCGAAAGGGCAAAGTTTTACCTCTTCCTAACACTTGATCCCTATGTGTATCATGTGGTGTCTGTTCTAAGTTATCAAATATCATCATTTTAAAAGGAAAGTTTCTTTCTATGATTTTTTCTTGTGCCAGTGATCTATGAGATTTGTTTATTATTTTTAACAATTCTAAAAGGGAAAAAGATTGAAGTGAATCAAATAAAAAATCCTGGTTCCTTTTTGCAGACATCAGGTTGTTATAATTCTATTGGCTATCGGGCGTATTCATTTTTATCAGTACTCAAACCCTCAAAAGTAGCTACTATATGACAAGGAAATACTCCAGTTTATCACTAATAAGTAAAGTAAAGTTGGCGACTGTAGTCGAGGGCGACCAGAAGGCTCCCTTTTCAAAAGCTACTACACCGAGGTTTAGGGGAGGGCATTACTTCTTTCCCTAGATTGCTCCACTTTACCCTTGATACGTACATTATATCGCAGAGGTATCAAGTACCATTTTAAAAGTATGACGCGACTTGCGATTGAACCCAGGTCTCCCGAACCATTGGCGAACACTCCACCCACTAGGCCAATGAGCCGGTTAAAAAATCATTTAATTAACCTCCTAGCAGAATCAAATAATATATATATATATATATATATATAGTTTGCTTATATTTAAAATAATATGAAAAGCATTTTAGATAGAAATTAATTGGTATCATAAGAATTAATCTTTAAAATTGTTTTACTTAATTTAACAAAACACATGTAAAATAACATGTGCAGAAGTTTTCAGCATTTTAGGTTTATCTATTTTCGATATCTCTTTTGAAATAAATTTTTATTTATGGATTAAAAAAATTTAATTAAAAGGTACATTACAATGATATTATCTAATTTCAACCTGTTTCTGAATTTTTTTTTATTTATTCAAGAATATTCAAGAAGTTTCTTGAAATATCCAGAATTCATATCAATTTGGTATAAAAAAAAAGGTGGATATCTTTTACCAGCCTAGTAAAAATTTTGATGGTTACGCTAATAGAAATTCTTTCTGTGATAAATTGTAACCATCAAAATCCAAAGAAATTGTCTAGATGATCAATTTATCACATCGAACTTTAGTGAACTTGATTATTAAGTGGAAAAACACTGCATTTATCACACCCCCAAAAGTTCTGGAAGGCCTCAAAAGCTTACAAAATCAATGATGCATATCCTTCTTTGGTGTTGAAAAAAACTCATTATTTAACAAAGAATTCAGATCAAGCAATATTTTGACATTCATATCCATCCTGCATATGTTGAAGACATTCTAATTTAGTTTGGTTTTCAATCCAAGGTGAAGCAAAAAATGCTTCTAACAACTTGAACAAAGAAGAAAAGATTGTTATTGGCACATCGACATCAAAATTGGTCCATTGAAATTTTTTTAAAACGTCTTATTGATTGAAGAGTCAAAAATTGAACTTTCATATGGAAATGGCCAAGAAACCATTGAAGACATTTTCGAAAATCCTGTGATGATTATTCAACCAAAATAAAAAGATCTTTTATCAGCATTGGTAGAAGGATGTTCAGTTTTAGCAAGATAATGCTCTTTGGTATTGAAGAAAAATTTCGTTTCAGTCAAAAGGAATTAAAGTTGATTTAAACCCAAATGCGAATTTATGAGAGATGCTCAAGAAAAGGTTTCATGGCCGATAAATAGCCAATGTAAAACTCTTAATCGTTAAAACAATAAAAACTTGTCTAATGTCAGAAATGACATTATCATAAAAAAAATTGGCTGAATTGACACCTAAGATGGTCTGTGCATTTCTGAAGGTTAAAAATGGTCCAATTAATTACTGTTTTTTTTAAATGAATTTGATTTTGTTGAAAACATTTGCACATATTTAATTTTAAAACATGAATTTTATCTAAAAAATCACCCATATTTTTCGGAAATTAAATTCTATATGATAATTAGATTATTGCAAGTGGTAACATTTTTGTAGAAATAGTAATTAGTTTTCTGAGAAATTATATTCGAGAATTAACATTTATAAATTGAAATATAATTTGATGAAAAGGTACACTACTTTCTGTCCACACACACACACACACACACACATGTATATATATATATATATATATATATATATAAAACTACAAACGTGAATGTATATATATATATATATCAATGTTTATACATATATAGGATATAATGAAAAACACACAAGCTTACAAAGGAGTAACAATAGTGGACGAGTTTGTATTGAGGAAAAAATTTGTATTGTAGAACAGGCCGAAAAGAAATTAGTGAACAAAAAAAAATAAGTTGATATAAAAGAGTAGACATGTTAAGAAAGTTCTCATATGTCATTTACAACCTAAGAACATAATTATTCTATTCTATTTGGACAGGGGGAGTCCTCGTGGTGTAATGGTTAAAGCGATGGACTGTTCGTACTCCAGTCGCGCTATTACGTTCACTTTCGGGCAAATACCCTTGGGAAAGGTATAAACCCCCTTATCCTCCCAGCTATGGGTTAAATAGTACCACTACTGTTCTTCTAGGAGAATGGCTTTGGCATTAAATAACTTAAAAAGAGTTGATATGCCATTAAACAAAGAAACCAAACCAAATCTATTTGGACAGCCTTATTGATAAATTTATGAATATGTATATTTGTTTTTGATATTTTTTCCGTGAGTAAGTACCATCTATGCTTCAACCTTTACATGTGACTTTAAACCACAATATATTTACCATTTATTGGCCATTCTTATTTTTACGCCAGATGATTGTGCACACTGCATTAAACTTAAAGTAACTTTTTATTTATAATTTTATATTTTCGGGGGTTTGCATACCTGCTCCGCTGTAGATGCATTGTGCACTAATATATATATATATATATATATATATATATATATATATATATATATATATATTCTCAGAAAGCAAAAACTCTGAATTTAAAAGTTCAGGAGTGTCATTAGAAGAATCCGGGGTACATTCTTTTGTCATACAGTTATCTAAAAGGGTGTGGCAGGTCCTATGTAAATATTTCTTGTGACAATAACCATTATGCGACAAGAATATATATATATATATATGATGTTTTGCTGAACATTCTGCACAAAAGGTGAAGTCAGTTGCTGTGAATGCAACTGTTACAGAACACATTCTCTCTCGATGGCATCTCACTATCAACAGAGAAATCCCATGAGAGAGTGTTTGTATACAAAGCTGTGGTATTGTTTTGTTTTGTTTTGCTCACTGAGTGATCAATTGAGATCACACCTACGTAACTGTTTCTCAAGATATTCAGAATAGTTAGATAAGTTCCAAGCAGACTTCATAAAAGAAAAATTAAATTTTAAATGTAAAATGCTTTATTCAATTAACTTTATTTTTGAAGATAAAAAATAATGTGCAAGTGGATTTGGCTGTTTATTTTGCATTGTTAAATGTTTTCTGCAAAAGTCTTAGAAACTTAGTTGTACAATTTGGATGGAAACGTGTGTGTAAAATCTGTTGAAAGAAAGTTTGCTTCTTTTTTATTTCATTTGTTTCCCGGCAGATTCTTTGTTCATTTTTATACAAAACATAACAAAAACAAGTGAGTAAAACTGCTTGCTCGATTTCCTGTTCTCTTATAATTTGATCACATTCTTTTGTTGAAATAGGAAATGCTTTCTTCATCATTAGCCTTAGGCAGCAGTATTATTAGATTATCTGGATAAAGATTTCATATATTCAAAATAGGTATTCTATTTTGGCATCAGCCTTAGGACAGAACATAATTATGATCCCTTCACATGATTGACGAACTCAGTAGATTTAAAAAGAAGTTATTTAATGAGCCAAGATGATGGTCAAAAGGCTTCTTGCACTGAAATATAAGAATGTACAAGATTTTATTTACATATAAAGAATTTGTAATTCTAAATTTGTGAACAATCATTTAAAAAATTTGGACTTGTCAAGCACTGTGTAAAATGGGAAGATGGTATAGCACCAATCTTTCAAGTAAAGAAGCCCTATATTTTTAGGGAACAACTGTATACTATCCAATTTCCAGTTGTAAAAATCGGCCACCTTAGGGTGGTAAAAATGAAATTTATCAATGCCCTTGATTCACCAGGTTAGTAGTTAATAAAAAACTACTTTTAAAACTTGGTCTATTTCAGAGAGAATACTTAGGAATAGTCCTTATCTAATGAGTACTGTGGTCTATACCATTCTCTAAAGAGACTGTAGAATATCCGTTATATAACATATTCTTCCCCAAGGTTCTATCTGACTGCTAATCCTTGTTCTAAAAGCACAAGGCAAAAAGGGTAGGCTAAGAACTGGAAGACCGAAGAAAAAAAAAAACTAATGCTCCTGAATACAAGATACCTGTGAGACTTGTAGGAAAAGAATCCAGTTCCACAAACCATGTTTTTTAGAATAATCATATATCAGTTCCCGAGCATCCCTGAAAAGAAATATTTTGCTACACAAGGTCTTATCCAAAAACAACTCTTCATTTCAAGACATATGCAGAAGCATTTATAGTGGTACAATGGTAGAATGACAGTAGATCCCTTGAACTCTTCTAAGGAAAGAAACCAGTTGCATAAGTCACTTTTTTCAATGACATATCAATCAGTGGTGTATCTTTCAGAACATTTGAAAGAAAGCTAAAAGCTGGCGGTTTTGCTCCACAAGATCTTATCTAATAACCACTTTTCATTTCAAGAAATAATCAGAAGCACTTACAGTGATGCAACGGTAGAATTGATTAGAAGATCCACAAAGGATGAACATTATAAGATTCTTTATCCTTTTCTACTGAACTTGTTGACATCTCTTTATCTTGTCTTTGTCTTCCGCAACTTTCGTCAAGACCCAGAAATGAGATTCCAGGATCATCATCTTTGTTGTTTTGATAACATTTCTAATAACGCACCTTTTTATAATCTTGGTATTATCTGAATATCTATGATCGATCATTATAATTATCCCTTAAATTATTCAGTCTACAATCCATATGATTGTTATTTTGATGATATGTTCAAAGATGCGCCTTTGGACCTTTTAAGCATTGCCCAAACTTCTGGAATAGACCATTACACATATAAATTGGATAATTCAGACTATGATTTCATCTTTGTTGTTTTAAACCTTATTTTTTCAGACATTGTACTCATCAGACTTCCTAGTATTGTTTTAAGTTCACTTATTATTATTCATTGTGGTATATATTTATTAAAGATTTTTCGGCCTTCGGAAAGCGATTTCCTTTGTGTTAATGCCAAAAAGACTGAATTTAAATGTCCAACTGGAAAATATATGGTTTGTATTTTCATTGATTCCATCTTTTTATCAAACGAAAACCAGAAATATATTCAATACTTACTTTATTTTGTTTTCTGTTTATCAGTTCATCAAGAATAGTAAATTCTAATTACAACACTCCATCAGTAATTAATTAATTATATATATATATATATATATGTATGTGTGTGTGTGTGTGTGTGTGTGTGTGTGTGTGTGTGTGTGTGTGTGTGTGTGTGTGTGTGTGTGTAAATGTGTTTGTGTTAATGTGTATGTGTATGTTTGAATATGTATATCTCTTTGTGTTTTTAATAATGTCAACTGGCCCACAACCAAAATATAGTTATATATATATATATATATATATATATATATATATATATATATATATATATATATATATGTATATACAGGGTGCAGAAGCAAAATTAGGAATATTCTAGTATGATAATAAACGACTCTATTATAAAACAAAATTAATTTTGAATTTTAAAAATAAACACCAAAATAAGAAGATAGAAACAAAACATGGAACTCAATAAAGTCGTCATTTTCTTTTTCGATTATTGTACCAAAACACCTTCGAAACGATTTGCATATATTCAAAATAAATTCTTCTAACATTTTATTTCATCCATACTCAATATCAGTCTTAAGCGAACCAATATATGGATGGGAAGTTGTATTTGCTTTGTTTCCTAAAACGTCCCATATAGCGTAATCAATGGAGTTAAGGTCTAACCGTGGTGGAAGCCATAAAGGAACTCCAATTATTTCGGAAATTCTGTTTGGCTTGGTTTCAGCGTTATGCAGATCATAGATTATTTGTCGTTTCTTTTCTTGCTCACTCATATTGGGCTAAATCTTGATGAAAAAGTGCTTGGATAATAGAGTTAATCATAAAAAATTAGATATATCAAGAATTTTTCAAAAATTGGACTAATCAGACTAAAAAAACGTTCTAAAAATTATTCCATATTTTGCTTCCGCACCCCATCTATATATATATATATATATATATATATATATATATTCTTCTCTCTCTCTCTCTCTATATATATATATATTTAGAGAGAGAGAGGGGGAGAGAAAGAGGGATAGAGAGAGAGAGAGAGCGTAAACATTTAGTCAACGGTGCTTGATTCCTGTCAGTTTCTCGCCTATTCGTACTTAAGGCCAAATAGTACCTTGTATTCACAATGGCAATACCACTTTTTACTAGTTTTCTTTTCCTAATGTTCACGCATAAGTTTGTTCATAAATAAATCTACGAGTAAAATTTTATTAAGTTGAAATATTGTATCGTAATTTTCGTGTAAATTATTTTAATGATTTTCATTATTTATTTAATATTAGTAATTACTATTCCCTTGTAAATAAACAAATAAATAAAAGAAAAAGATTGATTAGTCATTTTTTGAATAACATAATTTGTTGATTTTTGAAACATTTTATTTATATGACATCTTATATCTGAATATATATTCATAGAGAAAGTTACCATCTTAGAAGACCAGAAACAGTTATTCATTGGTCAAATAAGAAACCGACTACATATGTAAACGACAAAACCCGAAGCCATTAAAAAAAAAAAAAGGAGGCGACACAGGAAAATACTGATAAATACCAATGTTGAATGCGGAATGAGACATAATTAATCTTGGTAGGGTCACTTTAGCGAGCGGGTATGATATTGGAAAAACCAGAACTGAAGATATCACTGATGATGCATTCAACCGCATTCTAGAGATATGTTTTGCAAAACATCATGTTTTGGTTTAAAAAGAAATTTCCAAAAATTTTTTTTTTCAGAATATGAATTCTTCATTTTATTCTAAAGCTCGTAGTTTTATTTTTTTGTGGGGTGGTGTTGTTTAAACTATCTGTAGGTAATTCAGTGTGTATATTTGAAGCCCAACTGACAGAGTGGGAAAGTCCTTAAAAAATTTTAGCTTTGGATTTTTGTGTTCTTGTACAAGATTGATTAATTGATTTTAACGGCATGTCAACTCTTTCAGAGTTATTTCAAACCTAAAGGTTAGAGAATCGTGTTTATTGAATATTTATATTTACATTTTTTTGTTGTTGTTTCTTAAGTGGCTTTTGAGTACACGGTCTTATCAAGTAATTTTCAAACAGATGAGACCCTTACAAGTATTACCACTCCAAGTCAGAGTAGATGTTGGAATAATGTCACTGACGGTGGGCTCCATAGTCCTCGGAGCTCCAGAACTGTAAGTTAACCATCAGAATATATTTAAGCATTACTGACAGAAGGAGTCTATTATATGTATGATATCAATGCAGTATTAATGATTTCACTAAAGAAAAACACAGAAAATCAGGAAGAAAGGGATTATCAATGGTCAGGAATTAATTCAAGCATGATTTATAGAAGTCTTGATGTCCAAGAATTGTGTGATATGTTTGCAACCTGGCTATGAGACTTTTCTCTCTAGTATATTGAGCTATTTAAACATGCATTTGATATGACACATTTTTTGGTAATAAAAACAGAGAAGTTCTGAAAAATTATCTATATTTTTGTCTTCTGTAGTCCGTGCCTATTATCGAGTTTAACAGAAACTTCTATGTGCCTTACAACATTAAGAATGAATCAAATTTACTGCCAAAGAGCTGTGGAAGTGAAGGGATGGTAGAAAATCAATCAGGAATGGAATATAATGAAATGAGATAAGGAAACATGGTCCAGTTGGAAATCAATGGTCAAGCAACAGTCATTGGAGCTTTCTCATATTGAATGCAAGAGATAACAGCGTTCAATATAGGTTGCTTAACATTTTATTTGGTTTGGTTTCTTTGTTTAATGGCATTTTCAAAAACTGATATGCTAAAGACATGTTCCACGGTCCTATTTGTAATAACATAAAATTTGGTGGCCAAAGCTCGAGACATCCTAGACTTATTATGATAGATAGATAGATAGATAGATAATAATCTTGTTGATGAATTGATTTTAACAACATATCAACCTTTCTAGGATTATTTTAGTTCAAGAGGTTATGAAATCATATTCATTGTATGTTCATATTTACATTTTTTTGTGTAGTTGTTTTAAAAGGGGTTTTTGCACACAGTCCTATCAAATATGAACAATTTTTAAACGAATATCTTAGACCCATATATATGGAATCCTATCGGGTACAACTACCCAGAGCTAATGTGGTCCTGAGAGTAATGACTATGAAAATGTATTCTACATTTTCCGTATCTCTAGAAGTGGAGCCTCACCATCAGATGCAGTTTAGTATCCTATCCAGGATATCTCTTTTATTTTTTGTGGCGGGGTCTTAATCCTCGTATCCAGCGTATTCAAAGCCCAGCTAAAAGGACAGAAAATAATATTGTATTTACATTGGTATAAGTAACAACCACCAGGAGGCCATAAACATTAATCTCTCACTGACATTTATTAACTTGTTAGTACTAACTAAAACAATTCAGAATTTTGTTTGTGTTCAGTAGGGAAACATAAAGTGGAACATAAAAATTCATTATCAGTTTATATAATGTAGATCCCATGCATAGAGCGAGTTTTCAGCTAGTATTATAGATCCATGATCTGGGTATAGAATGCATATAGAGTCTTGCGAGGCAGAAGAAACAGTCTCTTTAGTCTGATCAGTGACAGATGGATGTTTTCTTTTTCCTCTTCTCATTATCTAACAATTAGATATATATAAAAAAAAGACTTGGAATCGAGACAGTAATTCAATGAGAATGGTGAGACTTGAGAATATTGTATCGTATCAAAGAGAATGTCAGAAGAAATTAGATACTGTAAGTCCCTGGGTTAAGCTCATCTAACTTGTGCTTCCAAAAGGAGTGTCTTAATTCCCATCGTCTTAAAATATTGAGTTAAATATATGTTTTCTTAAGAAAGAAAAAATACTATTTTTCGATTATATTATACAAGAGCATAAGTTAAAAAAAGAGCCAAACCTCTTTTCCAATATGGCATCTTAGATGGCCACTAAACCTGATTTAATGCTAAGTTATTCTAAATTAATTGTTTTAGCTGAGTTTTTTTTAGTGGTTCTTAATATGTTTGATAACATATTCAAAGTTGATACCAATCCGATAATTACAATGTATTTTCAAGATGACGTCCAAGATAGCTGACAGCCAAATCCTTAAAATTCTTTAAATTAGTTTATTAATCACACTAAAAACGACCAAGAAGATTAATTTGCAGTTGTAGATGTGTTTAATGACATAGTTGGACACCGGAAAGGTTTTATTAAGATTGCGTCCCCCACATATTTTCAATCTGGCGTCCACGAGATATTTTCAATTTTTTTTTTGTTTGTTTCAATGCTTTTAAAAAGTTGACCGGTTGATTTTATCGGAATAGTTCCCTTCACTTGTGAGAAATATTAAAATGTTCTAAGTTTCCACCTTGTATTTTTCCAATGTGACATTGAAGATAACCAAGCAATCCTTTTAAATGCCAATTATTCGTAATGCTTAATAGAATATCAAAAGTTAACCACAATCTGTGAATTACAAATTTAATATTTTGAAGATGCCAGCCATAATGGCCGATTGCGAAATAATAAAAAAAAAAACTCTGAGTTCATAATTCACCCGAAACAACATCTAGGAGTAATTGGCTGGATTAAGGGCGCTTAATAACATAGCAAATGCCTACCAAAGTCTCACCATTGGAATTTTTTTTTTAAAATGACGCCTTCTACATATTATCACGATAGCAGTCACTACATATTTTAACCTTTTTCTGAGCATTATTTGATGCTTTCAAAAATGTAAACAGATTGAATTTTTCAGAATAGCTCTCATACCCAATGAAGAATTACATATCAAAAGTCCCAAGTTTCTACCTTATGCTATTCCAATATGGCGTTCAAGATGGCCGCTTAATTTATTAAAATACCCATTACTCATTAACTGATAACCGAACGTGAGATTTCTAAACAGGTTTAAGAATTTTACAGTCGGCTATATAGGACGCCATCTGAGAATTTTTTCCTTTCCCGTTGAGATACGTTACTATTCACATCTAATATCAAAACCTGTTGATAAATCTCACGTATGGCAGTTTAAAAGCAATGGATATTTTGAGGGATTTGATACGCCATATTGGAAAAGTACATTTTTTTATGTTATTCCTCACTACAGAAGAGAACTATTCTTTAAAAACGTCAGTTAACTTTTTAAAGCTTTTAAACAACCTTATAAAGTAGTTAAAATATTTTTGAGACACCATCTTAAAAATGAAAATGAAGATATTCCGAGGGTTAGTCTATAGCAGACTTTAATGCGTTTACTTAACCCCTCTGCACGAGCAGGATGTGACACAAGGTCATTTTCAAGCGGAGTTTAACGGGTTTGAATTCAGAGTATTCCTTCTCCAAGACTGGTTGTCATACCAAAGTAAAAAAAAAAGGTCCAGCCTGCTTTACGATTTACCAATAGATGGTGGGAGAATAGCCGGATTTATACCTTTCCCAAGACTATGAACACTATGTAAAATACATACAGCCTCGTTCAGGATTTGAACTCGTATCACCGACAACCATTACACCATAAGTACCTCCTGCGATAGAACGTCTGTATATTATCAAACACACTTAATACAACAAATTAATAATCTTAAACATTTTAAAAGTGTTTGATTAACAAACTATGAGCATTTTCACAGTTGGCCATTTTGAACGTCGTCTTGAAAATACTTCCACTCCAGGTGTCAAATTGCGATCAACTTTTGATATATTTTCAATTGCATCTAATACTATTAAAAACCGTTCAGAAATCTCAGCTACAATAATTAGTTTAGGAGTAATGTGAATTTTAATGAATTTAGAAACCATATTGGAAAAGCATAAGGTGGAAATTTGGGGGCTTTTGATACATTATTCCTCTCAACATAATGAAGCTATTCTGAAAAAAAAATTGCTTGTTATCATTCGGTTTCAGATTAACTGTTAATGCTCCAAGGTTACTTGCTGAACCCATTGAAATTCCATGCTTTAACTACAATGTATATATAATATACAATATTTGTTAATATCCTGTGACGTGCAAGGCGTTAGGATCGGGATTACATTCGCTGAGAAATCATTTGGTGAAGATTTATTTGATGTTAGGAAGTTAAAACTTTCAGTACGTCTCTGATAACAAAAAGCTTAAGGCTTTGTTTTATCATTTTATTCCTTCTGAAATTTTCACACCGGTATTAACTGATCGTTTGGTTTTATGGCATATCAACCATTGTTGGTTATTTAATGCCAAATCCGTTTTTACAAATATAAACGTTCCATCTCAAGTAATTCAGTTTAACATAAGTACACAGTTTAAAATGTCTAAAACAGTTCTATTTCAAACAATTCACTTTAGCGTAAGCACATAGTTTAGTTCTATTTGACCCATAGATAGGACCCTATCAGGTGCTACCACTTCGGGCCAGAGTGTACCTGGGAGTGATGACAATAAAGGGGCCCTCAGCATTCCTTAAAACTCCAGCATTAGTGGAGCCTCACCATCAGATTGTTTAGTGTCATATCCAGGACACTCGTGGGGGGAGTCTTACTCCTCAACAGTGATGCAGTCGGTGTATTCTACGGCCCCAGCCGATTGGGTTAGGTAACTCATTTTTTTTTGTCTTTTTCCTGTTAATAGGGAGTCCCCTCAGCTCCCAAAACTCTTCTCAGTATTCTTGTTGATCTCAGCAGTGAGTGTCTAGTTCAAGCCATAACCCGGCATACGTGCCCGGACCCACATTTGGGTTTGTGAAACTGCTTGCTTCATCAGGCTCACATTGCACCGAGTGAGCTGATGAGCAGCACAGACCAGCAGGGTTCGAGTCTCGACTCGTTCCCGACCTTCCCTCCCCCCTATCCCCACTTTAATCGGCCTTCGGGCTTTTGACCTTGTGTCAAGTCCTGTCTGGTGGGAAGCAGCGACAAATAGTCCTCAGCAGTGATATGATAATGAGTCTTAATTCTACCACGAAATTTTAGTTACTCCCTTCTCTTTTCTGTGCTCACGGGGATTGATCTGAGTGCTCCGATTTTCACTAGTATTATTGTCACATTCAGTGCTCTATTAGGACGCAATAAAAACACCTTTCCTACTCAGTCTTGCTTACACTTGTATTACTTTTGTTCTAGTTTGGTGTATTTGCAGGATAGAAGAACTGAGTGGACTGCAAGGGAAACTAAGTTGAAAAATAAGCCTCGTTTGGTCAAAAGTATCTTCGTCTGCCTACGAGCTTTTCAACCGACCCTCGTATTCTAAAATGTTTTATATCTATTGAAATCTACAATCTATCTGAGATATATATATATATATATATATATTGTGAATGACACTGAATAAAAACAGTATGAACTTTTTGTGACTTACCAACAAATTTGAATTAAAGAAAGACTTAGTGTTGATCTCATTTTTAACCTGGAGAACGCCTGGAAATATATTTAGTTTCTCTACTCAAAACCGCAAAAAATGAAAGGGGATTTTTTTTCTCTGCTATTGAAGAGATAATCCTGATGGAAAGATACTGCCTGAAGTTTCTTCAGATTTTTTTTCTTTTCTTCTTCTTTCATTTGATGTTCTCATTTTCTTCACATTTTATTGTTTTGCATTTTATTTGATTTCGTACACAGAAAACTTTGCATTTTTATCCGCTTTTTTAAAACCTGTTGTTCTCCTTTCTCTACAATGTCAATCAGCTGTTATCCATCCTGTAGAACGACACACTCACTAAATTGCTACTGGGCCAAATGATTAGTAAGATCGAACTGAAAGTCATTAATCGATCGATCATTGTTGGATTTTTGTGTCTTTAACCCTTGTAAATATCTGTCGAAATTCATGTCAAATAATGATAGTATAAAAGCTGCTTTCGCAAGCCATTCACAGTGACTTCAATCTTTCCCGACAATCTTACGGATTTCTTGGTAACATGAGTGGCTGATGTTTGAACCTTGGTCAGAATTTCAGATTTTAACGGCATGTTAACCCATCTAGCGTTATTTTATGCCTAGAAGTTAGGGAATCACGTTCATTAAACAATCATATTTACTTTTTTGTGGAGTTGTTTTTTAAGAGAGGGGATTGTCTCCGTTGCGAAATGGTTAACGTGCCAATTCCAATTTCAATGGTGTTATTACATTCACTTTTGAACTAATACCCTTTTGAAAGTTATGAACCCCATATATCTTAGTTATGGTTTTAATAGTACCATTAGTGTTATTATACAAGGATGGCTTCGGCAACCCTAACCTCTGACGGTTGATATGTCATTAAATAAAGAAAACAAGTTTCTTCAGAGATTTTTTATTGCACTGTGAAATAGAATACCAATAATTTTTAAACAGATCTATTTAACCCATATATGGGACCCTAACGGGTACTAAAACACTGAATCAGAGTGGATCTGGGACTAATAGCAATGATGATCTGTTGAACTGGACCATCACAATCATATGCAGTTCAATATCATATCTCGGCTTAGTTTGGTTTCGTTTATGCCATATCAACCATTCTTGGTTATTTAATACCAAATCCTGTTTTTACATATATATTAAATATATGATTTCTAAACACATTTTGTAGATACACACTGTTAAAATATCAAACAGTTCAATTTCTAACAAATCAATTTAGGATAAGTCAACAAAGTTATATAGTTCGAAGTATTGCAACGTATCACTAACATTTCAATTAAACATCAACCATTTGTTTACACAGTTAAAGGGTCAATTCTATTTCAAACAATTCAATTTATCAGAATTCATTTGTTTGCTTACAATCTAAATTTCAAACAGGTCTATTTGACCTATAGATAGGACACTATCAGGTGCTACCACTTCGGGCCAGAGTGGACCTGGGAATGATGGCAATAAAGTGGTACTCTGCATTCCCCAAAGCTCCAGCATAACTGGAACCTCACCATCAGATTGTATAGTGTCATATCTTGGACACTTCGTTAGAAAAGTCTTTCTCTTCTGCAGAAATGCACTCACTGTATTCTACGGCCTTATCCGACTGGGCTAGTCATATAAGGGACACCCATTTTTAAAGGAGTCTTAATCCTCTACATATTCTAAGGCCCGAAGGAAAATATCGAGTGAATAAGGAAAGAGAAAAGCAATTAAAGAAAGTAGATTTAATTGGCAATCAAAGAAAAAAACTGAATAAAGAAAGAAAAACAATAACTGAAGGAAAAAAGAGAATGTCAACTGAAGAAAGAAAAAGAAAACTGAAAAAGAGAAAAGCAACTAAAGAAAGGAAAAAAAAGAACAAATGAAAAAAAAAGAAAATTGAAAAAAGAAAAAAGAAGACGTTTGAAAAAGAAAAGAGGAAAGTTATTTCAAATAGAAGAAAAAATAATGAAAAAAAAAGCAAAAAATATACCAAGAAAGAAAGAAAGAAAGAAAGAAAGAAAAATAAAGGAGAAAAACACTTGGAAAAGAAAATTGAAAGCAGGAAGAAAAATATTTTTGATGAATAAAAGAACAAGAAAATTGAAAAAAAAAATTGAATAAAGATAAAAATAAAATAAAAACATTGAAAAAGGAAGAAAATTGCTGAAGAAAAGAAAAAATAAACTGAAGAAAGAAAACTTGAAAAGACAAACTGCATCCTTTTTTTTTCTTTAAAAAAAAAAGATGCAAAAAAACGAAAGAAAAAGAAGTGGTGAAAAGTAAAGTCAGTTTAAGAAGAAAAGAAAATGACAATTGAAGAAAGAAAGAAAGAAAGAAAGAAAGAAAGAAAGAAAGAAAGAAAGAAAGAAAGAAAGAAAGAAAATAATTGAAGAACAGAAAAGAAATGTAAAAAGAAAAAAAAAAGATTACTGAAAAAGAAAAGACTAAGAAAAATGAAAAAAGAAGGACCGTGGAAAGAAAGAAAAAAGCAAAAAAAAAGACAATTCAAGCAAGAAAAGGATAAGTGAAAAAAAACAAACTCAAATTACAGAAATAACGGGAAAAAAAGAAACTACTAAAAAATTGACGAAAAATAAATACTTGATAAAAATAAAAATGTAGAAAAAAAAAGGAAGCAAAATCATTGGCTGTAAAAAGAATATTTTTGTTTGAACAATCTTATATCTAATCATTGCATGAATTTTATACGCTTAATAGCATAGAGAAAATACAACCTAGAATGATGGTAGCTACATTTAACGGAAACCCCAGAGCAACAATCGTCTCATGCTACAGCCCCACCAATGTTAGTGAAGAAAATGAAATAGTCACCTTCTACGATGAGTTATCCTCATTAGTGCGTAGCATCCCGAAACACAACATGTTAGTCATTGGCGGAGACATGAATGCACAAATCGGGAAAAACGGAAACAACAAATACAGCCTCCACAACACGTCAAATAGAAATGGGCAACATCTAACAGATTTCATGAGAGAAAATAGATTAGCATGCCTCAATACAAACTACCAAAAAAGAGAGGGCAAACTATGGACATACACGTACGCAAACAATACTAAAGCTCAGATAGACTACGTCCTTATAAACAAGAAATGGAAGAATAGTGCATTGAATTGCGAGGCATACTCCTCTTTTGAGGGTGTGTCCACCGATCACCGAATAGTCACAGCGAAAATACGGTTAAGCCTACGAAAAAACGACAAACGAACAGCGACCACCAAACACTATGACTGGGCCCTATTAAACAACAAAGATGTCAGAGATAAATACGTATTAGAATTAAGAAACAGATTCGAAACACTACAAGAAAAGACGGAAAAAAGTACACCAAACGACGAATACGAAAATTTCGTCAATGCACACCTTGAGGCAGCAGCAAAATACATTCCAACAAAAATTAAAACTAAATATAGAGTCCCATGGGAAACCTTAGCTGTGAGAGAAAAACGTGCACTAGTGAAAACAGCCTCCAAAAACTATCGAAAAAACCCAACAAACACAAATGCCTTAAAACTAAAAACGGCACAATATCAATTAGCAGGCATATATATAAAGGAACAGACAGAATACATTCAAAATCAGATAGATAAGATTAGAGACTCGGTAGAAGATAGACAATCTAGAATTGCCTGGCAAACAATAAACGAAGTGAGCAGAAGAAAGAACACAGCCAAAGCAAAACTTAAAGCAGCAAACCAACAAGAAAGAATAAAACTGTGGAAACAGCACTTCGAAAACTTACTTGGAAACCCACCAAAAATAACGCATGAACCAATCACCAAAATAATTAGCAAACAATTAGACATTAAACTTGGACCGTTCACACAAGGAGAACTCGACTCGGTTCTCAGAAAAATTAAAAATAGGAAAGCTGCAGGACTGGACGAAATTCCCCCGGAAGTATGGAAGACCAGACAATTCGACGACATACTGCTCCGACACTGCAACGCAGTATACAATCAAAATCCGATAGATAGATGGACGAAGGGATGCATACTCCCCCTCCCTAAAAAGGGGGACCTCGGATTAGCCAAAAACTACCGAGGCATAACACTTACATCCATAGCTGCCAAAATCTACAATGCCCTACTACGAAACCGAATAGAACCCAAAATCGACAACATACTTATGTGACGGGGAAATTGACTAAAATCCCTAAATGGGACTTTATTTTCGCACGTGTGAAGACGGGGCAGGTTGGCACTTGATCCCCTACCGAAATAAGTCCTGTTCAGAGTTCTTTTCTCAGGCAGATAAGAACTGGCATATTACGTGAGGGAATAATTTAGGGCCAGACTGACCACCGCTGGCAAAGGGGTCCAAAATTTCACACTATCACACACCCACCAGGCCGCTAAACTTCTTTCCCTTAGATAATAGAAGAATACGGGCCTATAGGTCTTAGTTGTAATAATATTAATATTGCTATAGTAGTAGTCGGTAACTCCGGTTTTCCGTGTGATACTTTAGGAATTAATAGGACAGTTCTAAGCAAGATAATATAAGGCGAATAGAAGCTGAAAGGAAAGCATGGAATAATAACATAGACCACATGGTAAAATGAAAATACATAAGTTCTTTACTACGGTTATATATATATATACGTTCAAAGTGTCAAACACATATAATAGGATAGTCCATGAATATAAATGTCTTTTCCTGGCTTTTATCCTTTTTCCAAATTGAGAGAGAGTGGTAAACAAAATTTGGGTGTAAAGGGAAAATGTCCCAAAGTTACTTATCTTATTTTTTTGACGGGGTTCCACTGGAGAATTTCTCTTCTTTCACGGGCTAATAGACTTTGTATTGCTTTTAATGCTGGCTTGAGAGACTCAGGTCTCTCATGTCTCAGTCTCTTGTCTTTAGCCCGGAGTGAAATGGCTATCGTCCGTCTGCCACGGGACTTGCTCAAAAACTACCTTTTTTTGTATTTACTTCCGTTTAGGGGAAGGGAACCCCACTTCCGTTTGGGGTCCCCCCGCCAATCATTTGGCTTCATTTTCTCCTTCCCCTTCCGATGTCCGGCGACCCAAGGTCACTTAGGTACGAACATCTGTGTGACCCACATTCATTTCTAACGGTCACTTTTTGACTGCTAGATAATTTTAGTTCAACGGGGGGGGAGAGTATCATTCCCACCTCCTCGTCTCCGTGAGCCATCACGTGACACTTAGAAAAAACCAAAATGGCTTCCGAAGAAATAGATCCACGACCTCACAAATACTAACCATCCGCAGAATCCTTGAAGGTGTACGGGCAAAGAACCTACAAGCGACATTAATATTTGTCGACTTTACCAAGGCTTTCGACTCCATTCACAGAGGAAAGATGGAACAAATCCTACTAGCGTACGGCATACCTAAAGAAACCGTAGCGGCAATAACGATTCTCTATAGAAACACTAAAGTAAAAGTACGATCACCAGATGGAGACACAGAATACTTCGACATTGTAGCATGAGTACTACAAGGGGACACGCTGGCTCCGTATCTCTTTATCATCTGTCTAGACTACGTACTTAGAACATCGATTGACAAAATCAAAGAGAATGGCTTCGAACTGACGAAGAAAAGAAGCAGAAGATACCCCGCAACAACAATTACCGACGCCGACTACGCCGATGACATAGCGATACTGGCAAATACACCTGACCAAGCCGAAACACTTCTGCATAGCTTGGAACGAGCAGCAGCAAGCATAGGCCTCTATGTTAATGCACACAAAACGGAATATATGTGCTATAACCAAACGGGGGACATCTCCACTCTAGAAGGAACCCCTCTTAAACTAGTAGACAAATTCACGTACCTAGGAAGCAGCGTCGAATCAACCGAAAAGGACATCGAAACGAGGTTAACGAAAGCATGGACAGCTATCAATAGGCTATCGACTATATGGAAGACAGACCTAACCGATAAAATGAAACGCAGTTTCTTCCAGGCAGCGGTCACATCGATACTGCTATATGGATGCACTACATGGACGCTAACAAAACGGCTGGAGAAGAAACTAGATGGCAATTACACAAGAATGCTGCGTGCAATCCTCAACAAGTCCTGGCAGCAACACCCCACAAGACACCAACTGTACGGCCACCTGCCCCCTATCACGAAAACTATTCAAGTTAGGCGAACCAGACATGCAGGACATTGCTGGAGAAGCAGAGATGAACTCATAAGAGATGTACTCTTATGGATCCCCACACACGGCCGCGCAAAAGCAGGACGACCAGCACGAACGTACATTCAGCAGCTATGTGAGGATACAGGTTGTTGTCCTGAAGACCTACCTAGGGCGATGAACGATAGGGAGGAGTGGCGAGAGAGGGTCAAGGATATCCGTGCTGCCAGCACGATATGATGATGATGATGATGATTTCCTCAAATGATGGCCTCATTTTCTTGGCAACCATTTCAAAGGTAAATGGCATGTGATAATTTTATGTGAAAAAATATTGTACCAACTTTTTCAAAAAAGAAAAATAATTGTGTGTCTATATTAAAGTTTAGTGTCGGCCATTTCATATTGAACAATTTTTTAGATTATCTTTAAAAAAATCTTGTAAAAATTTACATCGCTATCCGAGGGTGAGCTGAAAAATTCATTGACTGAAAAGTTCATATGATGACGTCATATCTGCTATTTTGACCAGTGGGATCGAATCACTGCTACACCGACGGAAGAAGTGTGAGACGACAGGGGCAGAATGTTGAAAAATATAACTTATTTATTTACATTGCATAGGAGTATTATGGTTAGCCTATGAACTTTTCAGCTGACCTTTGTAAATCTACAACTGCTTGGTGTAAATGTATTACGACTATGTATAAATCTACAACTGATAGGTATAAATCTGTTGTTACTTGGTGTAAATCTGTTACTGCTCGATGTAAATCTACTACAATAAGGTGTAAAGCAAAAAAAAAAAATTGGAAAATTAACCTGCAATGCATTAAAGAAGGGATTGAAAATCTTCAGCCTGATTAAAAGCCAAAGTAAAACTGGTCTCCTGCATGCACATTTTAATGGTTTGAGTGGTATGAGATGGATACAGCGATCCAAGTTCAAATTATTTTGGTAACTGTTTTTCTTTCGCTAGGAAAGGTATGAATCCTTCACTTCTCCTCTTAGCTATCAGTAAATTAGAGGGCAGACTGGGCTCTGTAGCCATGGTATGGCAATTAGTTTTAAAGAAAAACTCTGAATGCAAACCAGCTGAACTCCAGTTAAAATTGACCTTGTGTTATACCCCTCGCATGCTGTCTGCTATATCTGTTGTCTACGTGTCGTCAGTCTGGCTTCATGAAAAATCTTGGTTTATATAATTATTCTTTCCTATTTCCAAATGGGCGTATATTATTAACGGTTTTCTTCTTAATTAGATTTCAGTAATTAATTCCATCCATATTCCCTTATCTGACACTCCAAAGGTGCCTCTCAGTGACCGTTATTAAAATGTAGGGTTTCCTCCTACTTCCACGTATCGATGACTGTACCCTCTCCCTACAGTGGACGGCCTTCTCTTTCACATGACCAACACATCACGTCATATAAGTCACACTGTCCATTCTCAGTGTTTGAAATTTTCCCAAGAAAACTCAAATCTAGACCAGGGTCGCGATTGACCCCTTTATCTGACCTCATCTGTCCAGTTTGTCTTTGTTTTCACTTCGCTTTTTTCAATGACTTCAAAATGTATTTTTAACTTTCTCTCTCTTTTCTCTTTCTGGTTAGTAAAAAAGAATTCTCATGGTTTGCTTTTCTGCCCAGCCAAAAATCAAACGATATTTCTTGTTTTTCCATTTTGACAATGTATTGTATCATTTTTTCAAAAATCAATGTAATATTTCATTCTTCTAAAATCCTTGCCGATTATTTTTCTACTACTAAAATCCTTCTCAGATTTCTCTCGTTTCAGGTTTCTATCGCATCACCCACTATGTTATATATCTCCTTTTCAGAATTGATATCCAAATACTTTCTCGAAAAAATCAATTTCAAAATGTCACTAAAGAGGTTAGTCCAGCCTTAAATTTATTTTAAAAAGAGTCAAGTTACAACAAGGAGTGCTAAGATTCTGGTTACTATGAGGTAATAGTGCTTTTGGTACCAACTGTTTTTTTATCATCTCGATCCTCCACTGAACATGGACGCTTTGCACGCAGGCACTCACATCTCGCACGTGTTCGTATTTCAAGTAGGTAGAACATAGCAATTATACGACTTCATAAATTAACATGTAGGGTATTTCACTTGTATTACACACTTGTTAAGATGAGAACTGAAAACTGATTATTTCAGAGAACCGTATCCCAGAGACACATTTAACTACACTTTACACACACCTCCGGTTACACCAACACAAGAGGTTATTTTTCCTTGTTCATATAACCAGATGAACCTGTTCTTTCTTAATTCCTCATTACAATATCATTTTGTTAGAATCATCTTGTTTCTATCCTTATTTCCATTCAAAATACATTACTGCGTTAACCAGACAATAAAATTATATATCAATTGAATTTGGACTGAGTTATTAACTAAAAGTTTAAACTTTAAATTTTGTCATGAACATAGTGAACATTTACTGAATGCAGCTTAAACAATAAATTTCAACGCTGCCTTTAAACAAAATTTTTCCTTGTTATTGCATTAAAGTAAAAGTTCAACGAGAACATTCACTTTTTGCCCTCTGAGAAACTGAACTTGAAATGACATATATTTTTGTCAGACTCTCCAGTGTAAAGAAAATATAAAACCGTTTTCTTCTTCATGAACGTTGGTAATTCAAGCGCAGTTTGATCAAAGACAGAAAACTTTCTCAAATGCAATATCTGTCAACTTTAAATACTATTAAATTCTCTTGATGGAACAGCACCTCGAGAGATCCGCAGTATCAGTGATTTTTACTCGTCTCAAAGAGGATATTCATTCAAATAATCAACGGGGCAACTGATAAGAACTCTTCTTTTTTTTTCAATTTTTAAAAAAACAAAAAAGCGTATAAAACAAAAGGTGAGCATTAATCTTAGGTTTGGAAACGAAGAGAGACTTTCTGTCGGCTTTCATTTCGAAGAAACATGATTAGACATGGGAGCCACTAATTGAGTTCTTTGCAGTTTGCTACTGTTAAAACTCCGAAACATCTAAAAAAAAAAAAACAGACTCCAAAAATCAGGAAGTCTCTTAGAACACAATGACTAAAATAAGGAAGACTGAAATCTGCTGGTCTCAGAGGATTCTTCGGAAGCAAAATCAGTGATATTTTGAAATATACGATGTTCGAAGAGTAATTGAAAAGTTTATACTGTCTGGGAGGAATCATTGTTATTATTCCATTAGTTACTTTGACCGGTATCTTCATCATTATTATTTGTATTGCTACCTCTTGACATATAGATTTTTTTATTATCATTACTGTCTGAAAACCTGAAAAGAGTCCCTACAATTATTCTATTATTATTTTGACTGGTATCTTTATCTTTATTGTTTTCAGCTCTATTTTTAAAGTTCGTGTATCTTAATCAAGATAATGCTATCTGTTCATTTAATGGTACTCCTCATAAATTAGTAGACCAGTTCATTTACTTCGGTATCAATATCTCATCTACAGAAAGAGATGTCAATGTATGCATAGGTAAAGCAAGTACTGCTATTGACAAGTTATCGACCATATAAAAACTTGAACCATCTAATAAAATAAAACAGGAAATTTTCCAAGCTGTAGCCATGCAGTACTACTGTATGGTTGCACTACTTGGAGTTTAATGATACAGTTTGAGAAAAAGCTACATGGAAACTACACAAAGATCCTGTGTACTGTTTTGAACAAATCCTTGAAGCAGCACCCGACAAAACAGCAGCTCTACATCCACTAAGTTTCTATCTGGCTAACCATCCAAGAGATGTGAACTAGATATGCTTGACACTGGTGGAGAAGCAAGAACGAACTTATAAGTAACGTTCTTCAATGGAAACATCAGTGTTGACTGACTAGCACAAACATATTCATCGACTCTGAACGAACTGTGGATGTTGTCTAGAGGATAGCCGCCAGGGATGGATAATAAGAGAGGGTCTAAAGGATCCACTGTTGTCAGCACGTCTTCATGATCTCCGAGAGGCTTTCACAGACGTGCAATCACATAGTAAGTTTAATCAAGAGTAGCGTTTACAATGCTTCAGGGCAAAATAGCGAAAGAACTTAGCTTGTTGGTTCAAAATAATCAAATTTATTTTGGTTTTTAGACCATGTATTTCATGCCTTAATGAATTAGTAGTTGATATTAGCAGGATTAACTTAAGCAAAATCTAAAATTTATTATAATTTAGCACGAAAAAAATTTTGAATCGTTACTCCCCAGTTGCACGTGGGTCAAGTGCAGCCCTTTAGATAGGTATGTAGACTCAAACAATATTTTGAATACTTTGCATTCGAAAATCTTACATAACATACTTCAAATTTTAAAGGGCGGATTGGGTTCTTTAACCATAGAACTACTATCAGTCTAGAAGGAAAACTTTGAATTCAAATCAACTGTACTCCGTTGAAAAGTTGACATTTTGTCGTATCCAGACTGCCGCAGAAAGATTTTTGTAAATACATCCTTGAAATCATAATATTTACCTAACCTCTCATCCATGAGCAAGATATGATTCAAGGTCCATTTTTATGCGGAGTAAAGCTGGTTTGAATTCGAAGTTTTCTTTCTCTAAGACTGGTTGCCTCACCACAGTTAAAGAAAACAGTCTGCCCTACTATTTACCAATAGCTGGAGGGAGAACAGATGGATTAATACTTTTACTAAAGTCATTAGTGTGAAATAAAATGTTAACAGCCATGTCCAGGTTTTGATTTGATTGGTTTGGTTTGGTTTGGCTTGATGGCATATCAACCATTGTGGATTATTTAATACCAGATTCGGTTTATACATATATATTAGATGTATATATAATTTGTAAACATGAGTCAACAAAGTTAAATGGTTCCAAGTATTGCTATTTATCACTAACAATTCAATTAAACTTCTGTCATTCGTTTATACACAGTTAAATGATCAAACAGTTCTATTTTTAACAATTCAATTTAGCATAGGTCATTTATTTGCAGTCAGTTTGAATGTCAAACAGTTCTATCTGACCCATTGATAGGACCCTATCAGGTGCAACAATTCAGGGCCAGAGCAGACCTGGGAGCAATGGCAAAGGATACTTCGCATTTCCCAAAGCTCCAGCATTACTGGAGTTGCACTATCAGATTATTTAGTGTCACATCCAGTAAACTCGTGAATGAGGGTCTTAATCCTCTGCAAAGAGGTAATCAGTGTATTATACAGTCCCAACCGACTGGGATTCCTAAATTTTAACTTGTGTTGCCGATTGAAACAAGGTGAAGGTTACGCTAAGCGCACTTCCCAAAATATTTCAAATTATGAATAATACGAGGGAAATATTTCAATGAAAACAGAAACAGCAGATCTCTTAACTACAATCTTTTAAACCAACTTATGTAAACGGGAATACGCGGGATTAGTCGGTAAAAGGTTAACGATCCTATTTAATAAATAATGATATATTTTGAATATAATTTAGATAATACAAATTGGAAGAAGCATTGCACACATACTCACATGTGTACATACCTGCTCATATAAATATATATATATATATCTATACACACGTAAATACATATTTACACTTACATATATATAGGCATCTGTATATGTACGCACACACACACACACACACACATATATATATATATATATACACTCTCATATATACATGCACGTACACACATATGTACACACATATGATATACACATACATACACACATATATATACACGTACACGCACATATATACATATATATACACATACACATAAATATACAGGCACACATATAGACAAGTACACGCATATACACTAATACATACATATTACATACACTTATATATACACCTACATATATACACAAATGCATACATATATACACATGTACTCATGAATACACATATGTTAGAAACACACATATATATTCTTATACAGATACAGACATATATACACATATATATATACACATAACCAAATATATATACACTTGCATAAATATATTTATGCACATACATATATGCATATGCATATATATATATATGCACACATATACACGTACACTCAAATATTTATACATATATCTATACGGACATATATACACAATGTTTGCACATACACACAACTATGCACATATATACACATAAACACACATATATACACACATACATATATACACACAAACACGCTCATACATATATCTATACACACATATATGTACGCATGTATTTATACATATAAATATACACATACACCCAAGTAAGTTGGCCGACCAAAGTCGAGGGCAACCCGAAGCTCCCTTTTGAAAAACTACCGTATCGATGTGTAGGGGAGGGCGCTACTTCTTTCCCTGGATTGTTCCACTTACCCTAGATGCGTACCTTATAAGGCTGTGTTAAGCAAGTACCATTTTTTGAGTTTTTGGTATGACTCGACCTGGGGATGAACACTGGTCTCCCGGAACATTGGCAAGCACTCTAACCGCTGTACCAATGGGCCGCTTAAATACACACATATACATATATATATATATATATATTAGAAATATGATTTGAAAAACAAAATTTAGTGGAGTGTTTATTTATTCAATATAACGTTTCATTTATTTATAAGCTTGGAAAGATAAATGAATGAAATGTTCCATCAAATAAATAAATCCTCCAAGTTTTGGTTTTTTGATCTAGTCTTTCATTCGGTCAGACATTTTATTCATTCATAAAATGCATCATGATAAATGAAAGCATTTTCAGTTTGTTTATTTTTTTGCTTTTTTCTTGGTTTTATCAAAAAAGAAAAATAAGATTATTGAGAAAAAATCAATAGATATACATATTTATTGATTTTTTCGATCATGGAATGTGATCAAATATGGTTTATTTTTCAACATAGTCTCTATCGCATTCCCCTCATGACTTCTCCCATCGATGGGGGTGTCCTTATAGAGTAATGGTTAAAGCAATGGATTGCGTAATCGTAGTAAGCGCGTTCGTACTCCAGTCGCGCTATTACGTTCGCTTTTGGACAAATACCCTTGGGAAATGTATAAACCCCCTTATCCTCCCAACTATGGGTTAAATAGTACCACTACTGTTCTTCTAGAAGGATAGGTTTGGCATTAAATAACCTAACAAGGTTGATATGCCATTAAATAAAGAAACCAAACCATTCTTCTATTGGTCACAAAAGTCATCTACACTAGATATGACGTCATCATATAAACATCAACCTATGAACATTTTAGCTCAAACTCGTATGTATGTATATATAATGATGTATTTTTTCTGGAGGTCGATAAACTTGATATCATAAAAACTTTGCTTCATTAAGAGACGATATCTGAAAAGTGTTGATTGCAAAGAATTAAATTTATGCTAAAGTTGAAGATTAATAAACTTCAATTTGGTTTCAAACTGACCAGAGGTTTTTACGCATTTGATTTAATGAGACAGTTTAGAAACTGTATAATAAATAAATATATTGGATAAAATGTCTGACATCATAGATGAAATATGACTTTAAAATCAAAGTTTAATGGAGTACAGGGCGCAGAAAAAAATAGGAATATTTTAATATAGTAATAAACGACTCAATTATAAAATAAGATTAATTTTGATTGAAAAAATGAACAACAAAATTAGAAAATAGACAAAAAACTGTAAACTCACTCAATATGGCCATCATTTTTTCAATTATTGCATCAACACGCTGGTGTGAAAAATACACAAAGGAGTATCAATAATAATGGATTGGACCCAAGGGTAAATGAGACATCGGGTTTTAAGTGTTAAAGTTTGCAGACAACTTAAGTGTATAAAATTTTTTTTTCTAAATCTTTCTCTGTAATTGGTGTCTCTGTGTAAGTGTAGAATTAAATCAGGAAGTTCTGAGTAGTGTTGACTTCTTTCATAATCAAGACAGAAAGAATGAAAAGGTTGAATATTTGCATATATATATATATCTATATATTTATATATAATCCTACCCCTGGTAAATAATACGGAATTTTCACACTAGAGTAGGAGAGAGTGGTGAAAGGCTGTTTTGTTCCTGTCATTGTAGCGGGAATAAAAAGAAAGCGGGCGTCAGGTGACGGTTATTATCGTTGGAAATGGAGTTGAAGGGCCGAGTTCAAATTCTGTATAAGGTTGTTTGTGTTTCAATTCACATTAATTCTCTTGAAAAGAGTATGGTTCAGTCTATTATCTTCCTTAGTATGAGTAAATAATAGGGCAGACTGAGTTCTTTAGTCTTTATTTAGTTTGGTATCAACCTTCGTAGGTTATTTAATGCCAAAGCCAAAGTTAGAGGCAGTAGTGATACTATTTGAAGCATAGATGGAGGTGGGATTAAAGGATTCAAACTTTTCCAAAGGGCATTAGTCCAACCTCATGAACGTAAAAGCGCGACTGGAGTTCGAACTCACTTACTTTGATGTTGCAGTCCCACATATTAGCCACTTTGCCACGACGATTCCACTTTTGTTTTGGAAAGATAACCAAACTAGAAGGAAAACCGAATTCAAAGCTGTTGTATTCGACAAAAAAAAAATTACCCACTGTTGCCTATAGCAGAGGGGTTGGGTAAATACATGGGAAATTTATCTTACAAGTCTTAAAGTATAGAACCTTCACTAAGAATTGAACTCACGAATAATGGTTCGCTAGCCTTACTTACAAACTATTGTACTTTACAAGGCACCTACAAGATGAGAAACGTTTCTGTTCCTGAAAGCATTGATAGACGAATTAGCCAAGACATCGACGACTGTGTAAGACGAACCCTGAAGATATGGGAAACAAGTTTGACTTTTGTACTATACTTCTTTTATTCTGAAGAAAATTATAGTTAATAAAGTTAGGATAAGAATCAGGAAAAGAAAAGAGAGGATAGATAAAAAAAATATATATATATTTCATTACCGAATTACAAAAATAACTTGAGAGGATTACTACTTTGAATACCAGTTCTTAGTGACTTTTGTCAAAAGTAACAATAGGTATAACAGCCAATTGTCATTAGTTTTGCTTAGGCCGTAAAGTAAATATATAAAAGTGGTTTTGCTAGTTTTGTTGGTTTAAGCTATAAAAAAACTTCCTGTCTGAAATACGTAACCATTGACGTTGCATTCTGGGAAAAATGAATCTTTTAATTGATATAAAAAAAACCTAACTTACGTAAGTGATTTAATGCGACGTAATACGCTAGAAAAAAACATCTTGCCGATGTTGGATTTATTAACTGAAACTTTACTCTTTCTGAATTCAATACCAAACTTGCTTATATAACATTAATTGACTCAAGGTTTAATAACATTTGTGAGCTAACTGGAACTAAACCCTTTTCACTAAATAATATTTTGAATATAAAATTATCGTTTAATATATCACATGTTCTAACCGATTAATGTAAGCGCTAATTAATCTCCTTCTATTACAGCTTTGCGGGGGTTATAGTCAATTTAGTCATTGCCAGTAAGTTGATCTTTATTAGATATCAAATCTATGTCAATTCAGCCTGTTTACTTATGACTTTGTCGATAATTTCTTTTGATGTTTTATAGTTATTATCAATGAGTCTATGTTTACTAAACTTGAAATTAGAATCAAATACTGCCGGAGAGAGTTCCTCTTGTGTAGTGGCTTGTGGGGAGAACTATGACGCCCTCACAAGAGAGTTCGAACTCTAGTTGCGTTCTTGCGTTCACTTTCTGACTAATCCTCTTAGAAAAGATATGAACCCCATAACCCTCCCAGCTCTAGGTTCAATAGTATTACAACTGTTCTTTTACTAGGATGGCTTTGGAATTAAAAAAGCCACAAAGGTTGATATGCCATTAGACAAAGTAATGAAATCAAACCAATCAAATACTGTCATCTATTTTTTCTATGCAGATTCTTTTAAAGACATGCGTTGTCGTTGATGTGCTTACAAATTTCACACTAGGGTCAATCATCATTATTCAATCCTTATGCCTCAAACACGTAGCTCACAGGCCGCATACAGCCCGTAAAATACTTTCCTATGGCATGTATCCGGACAACTTTCATGACTAGTATTTTTCAGAAACATCAATTTCTCCCTCATTCTTGACCATGTTTCTTTCCGGAGAAAAGTAAAATATACTTGTTAAGTTACTTTCACTTCTAGAGCTTTGGAGAGTGTGGAGTCTCTCTTTTATTGGTATCACTCCCAGATCCACTAAAATCAGGGGTAGAAGTACCTATAAGAGTCCCATCAAATGTCAAATACATATGTTTGAAATAAAGTGTATAATCATTAGGAATTTTATTGGCTCTAAAGACATTGATATTGCAGCAATGTGATTATCTGATTAAATCGATTATGAAGATTCATTTTTCTCCATTATAATTGGTTGAGTTTGGTTTCTTTGTTTAATGGCATGTCAACCTTAGCGGGCTATTCAATGCTAAAGCCATTCTTGTAGAAGAGCTGTAGTAGTACTGTTTAACCATATCTGTGAAAAATAATGAGGTTCATGCCTTTCGCAAAGGTATAGATTATAATTGCTAAACCAACAAATTATTGACCAATCAATTTTAGATTCTGAAGGTGAATTAGTGCAATTATTATCGTCATTGGTAATGGAATTCATGAACAGAACCCAAACCCTCGACGAGGCTGTTGGCATTTTGCTTCATACTAATGCTCTTAGGAAAGGCATGAATCCATCCCCCAGCTATAGATAAATAGTAAAGTAGATTGGGTTCTTTAGCCTTGGTTACTTAACCAATCTAAGTAGAAGAGAGCTCTGAATTTAAACTAGCTGTACTCCATTTAAAAAGGGGACTTTGAAAGGTTGGGTGAATAGATACATGCTGGAAATCCGACCAACCAACCAAATAACAATCAATTGAAAGCTAAAACAGAATCTCCCCCCACTGTTTTAAAGTGCTTTCGTATTATATTGCCAACTTTTTTAAACATACAAAAGTTTTTTTCATGAATACACCCGGCTGAAATGGGTGTGACTGCAATATTTTTATGCTTCTTTTATGTCGTCTGATCTATCTATCTATCTATCTTGATAGATAGATAGATAGATAGATAGATAGATAGATAGATAGATAGAAAAGTTTAGATTATTACAAAAATTACAAGTATATGTAGATAGCTCTTTATCTCAAATAAATCTATCTGTTAATCCATCTAGGTAGGCAGCTATGCAGGTGCTTAAATCTATCTATCTATCTATCTATCTATCTATCTATCTATCTATCTATCTATCTATCAGCCACTAACCAGGGTGATAACACAGTTTCGGTAGCTCACCGCCTTGAGCTACCGAAACTGTGTTATCACCCTGTTTGGCGGCTGATGAGGACAGGGTATTGCACGTGCTTTCACACGTTGTATGATGAAAAAAAATCTATCTATCTATCTATCTATCTATCTATCTTCTTGAGTCTGTTCATGTGTATCCAGCTTCGTTCAGTACCAGCTAAACTTTTAAAATTAATAAATGTGTGTGTGTGTGTGTGTGTGTGTGATATTCTTAAGAAGAAAAGACAAAGCATAGATATTAATTTTTCTTAATCTTTTGCTCAGCATATACATTGTTATATAAATGCAAGAGACTGACTGAATGGGGCCTTTATCACAATTTACAAGAGAGATAATCATGTTGATGCTGCACCTCATATGACTGGCTTTAATCCATCAATGTGAAGTACTTGAGTCAGTTGTCTTGAAAACATGACATACAGCAAAGTCTTCAAGTTAATTGCCAGTTTGAAATCCACATTTCTTTAGGCTAATTGAGACGGTTGTAAGAGAAGACATCGATTGAAATAAATCAGTTTCTATTTGTAAAGTGTGACCAGTGATGTGTGCATGAGTGGACAGGATTAATTCAGTCGGGTAAGAAAACAAGAGAAGTTGGAAAGATAAGATAATTGAAGTTAACCGCCAAATGCTTTGACCGACACAGCAACATTCCGATCAAGTCCATCACACCTCAAAACAAACACACATTCATATATATATATATATATATATATATATATATATATATGGGGGTCGTTTAGAAAGTTCTAAATCTTACCCAGAAAGGAGAACATAGCTGAACATTTTTGTTGTGGCATCAATTTCTCTACAGATGAGGTTTATACAAAGGTAAGAAATGTGCAAGAATTCTAAAACCTGGGTGAAAATTAGAACTTTTCGAACGATCCTCGTGCATTTTAATATACATAGAGAAAAAGTGAAAGAGTGATAGACATATAGAAAGATATTCATTTTCAAGGTACACCACCTATGTAAGCTGAAAGTGTACCCTTGATGTAACACTCGATGAAACCTAGTGGTGAGATTCTACTCCCAGAGCTCTGAAGAATGTTAAGTCCTCCTTTTATTGTTAGGTCTATTCTGAAAACTACATCTGATGGTGAGGCTCCAGTTCTAGAGAGTGGCAATTACTTCCAAGTTTACTCCGGCCCAGAATGCAAGTACCTGTTAGGGTACTATCTATAGGTCAAATATTTCTATTTAAAAAATTGTTCGTATCCAATTGGACCGTGTGTAAAATACAGCTCTAAAGAAAAAAATACACAAAAAATGCAAATATGAACACACAATGATTGGTTGGTTGGGTTTTTATGGCATATCAACCTTTGTAGGTTATTTAACGCCAAATCCATTTTTATATAATCAGTTCTATTTAAAACAATTGAGTTTAATTGTCAAAAACACAGTTGAATTGTCAAAAACATTTCTATTTGATACTATTCAATCTAATCAAACAGTTCTAGTTCAGAAAATTCAATTTAGTATAAGTACAGATTTTGTTTACACACACTTAAATGTCAAAACAGTTCTATATTAAACAATTCAGTTTAGATTAAGTAGAGTTTCAATGTCAAAAGTAGTTCCATTTCAAACTGTTCAGTTTAGCATAAGCACGCAGTTTGAATGTAAATATACAGTTTAATTATCAAAAACATTTCTATTTTAAGCTATTCAGTTTAATCAAACAGTTCTAATTCAAACAATTCAGTTTAGCATAAGTATGCAGCAAGTTCTATTTAACCCATAGATAGGGCCCTATCAGGTGCAACCATTCCAGGCCAGAGGGGACCTGGGAGCAATGGCAATGAAGGGGTACCCCTCAAAGCTCCAACATTACTGGAACCTAACCATCAGATTGTTTAGTGCCATATCCAGGACACTCATTGGGACAGGGGCGGGGGGTTCTTACCCTTCTGCAGTGGTGCAGTCTGTGTATTCTACAGTCCCAGTCAAAACATACAATGGACATGATTCCATAACTACTAGGCATAAGATAATCTCAGATGAGTTGATATGGCGTTAAAAGAGAATTATTATTATTTTATTTGCATGTTTTTACACTAACATGAACTTGAATCTTTTGTGAAGTCTGCTAGTTTTCTCCGATTTACAAGGCCCTGGAATTACCATAACAAAGTACCAGTAACGTTCTTAGGTTCCAACTGATTTCATTACCATCAAATTGTACTGACAGCACGGATTTCCCTGAATTTCTCACTCTCACTTCATCCGTCCCTACTATCCATCGCTCTCGGCAGGTCTTCCAAACTACATCCTGTGTCCGTACAAAGCTTATGTAAATAAGTTTTTGCCAGTCGGTCAACACTGGCATGTATTTGTGTTGGGGTTCCTAGAAGAACGTCACTTTTGAGTTCGTCCTTGCTTCTCCGGCAGTGTCCTGCATGTCTTATTCGTCTTACTTGGATGATTTTTGTGATGGGAAGTAAGTGGCCATACAGCTGTTATTTCGTGGGGTTTTGCTTCCAATATTTATTCAAAATAGCTTGTAGCATTCTTGTGTAGTTCCCATCGAGCTTTTTCTTTTAGCGTTTTGTCAGCATCCAGATGGTGCATCGATACAGTAGTATTGATATAGCCACAGCTTGAAAGAAATCTCGTTGTATTTTATCGAATCGATCAGATTTTATCATATAATCGATAACCTATTGATTATGCCTCGATTAATACCTATCAATAATGAGCGGGAAACTATATAAGTTTTTTGTTTTCTGTTAAATTATTTAAGTAGTTTCCTTTTTATGAGAGCTTTTCTCTTGCAAAATTTTATAACTCAAATCTCTGCTACATAGCCTGGAGCAGATAGAACGGGGCATTGATCTCTGCGTAAACTCAGACAAAACAGAATTCATGCATTATAATCAAGATATTACCATCACCACAGTAAATTTCAAGTCTCTAAAATAAGTAAACCAGTTCATATATCGAGGTAACAATATCTCATCTACTGAAAGCAATGTTAATACATATATATATATATATATATATATATATATATATATATATGAGAAAAGTATAGACTTTAATTGACAGATTAATGAACCCATGGAAAGGGAGGGATTCCCTGTTATGCAATGGCTAACGAGCTGAACTGTGACACCCTAGTCGGCAAGTTGGAACTCCAGTCACGTTATTACGTTCATTTTCGGACCAATACGCTTAGGGAAAAGGTATTAACTCCTTTTCACTCCTGCTCCAGGTTAAATAATACCGCAACTGTTCTTCAACTGGGATAGCTTTGGCTTTAAAAAACCCATGAAGATTGATATGCCTTTAAACAAAGAAACCAAACCATGTAAGATCTAATCTCTAATAAAATAATATAGGAATTCTTTCAAGCTTTAGTCGTGTTAGTACTACTGCATGATTGCACCACTTAGACTTTAATGAAATGCTGGGAGAAAAAACTCGATGGGAATTATACTAAGATACTAAATTTTGTTTTAGACAAATTCTGGAAGCAGCACCTGAAAAACAATATTTGTACGGCCACTTATCTCTCATCTCGAAAGTAAGTCGAGTAAGTCATGTTGGTCACTGTTCGTAAAGTAAAGGAGGAAATAATATGCGACGTTCTCCAATCAACTCCTGCATATGAATGCACCAACTTTCATTTATCATCTCTGTGCGAACACTAGATGCCGTCTAGACGACTAATCAAGAGAGATGGCTAATAGGGATAGATCGCAAGAGAGATCCAAAGGAATCTGTGCTACATGTTCTGATGTACCATCAGCTTACTTTTTATAGAAAAAAATGTTTTCTGCTTTAGCTAAAATACTTTTGTAATCTACAGTCCTACAAGTTTGCTTTAAATAATACAACCTCTCTCTGTATATATAAACGCGTTTATATATGCATAGTGATAGATTGATATGAAACGATTTAGACGGCGATCTAGATTGACAGATATACTGTGCTGGGAAAAAATATCAAGCGGAAACATTCTCATAAATTACATTTATCACACACACACACACACACACACACACACACACACACACACACATATATATATATATATATATATGTGTGTGTGTGTGTGTGTGCGTGTGAGAGAGAGGTAGAGATAAATATGATACATATATATATAGAGAGAGACACACACACAGACAGAGATAGAGAGCAGACGCAAAGTTAGGAATGTTCTAGTATAATAATAAACCACTCTATGAGTCGTTTTTTATCATACTATAAAACGAGATTGATTTTAATTTTGAAGAACAAACAACAAAATAAGAAGACAGACACAAAACGCTAAATTTACTCAATATGGCCACGATTTTTTCAATTATTGTATCAACACGCCTCGGAATAACTTGCATGCCTTCAAAATAAACTCTGCAGACATTTTAGTCCATTCCTCTTCAAAAGCAGTGAACCAATATTTGGATGGGACGTTGCATAGTTTTGTTTTCTGAAACCCTCCATTTAGCATAATTAAAGGGGTTAAGTTCTGGGCTTAAATCTTATTGAATTGCTGTCCTCCCAGCTTTCTCGTGGACTTTTAATTCATTAGGGGGCTTTCTTATTGTCATTGTGGGGTCCTTCTTAATCGCCGTAGTGAGAGCAGTTAAAAAGCCTTCTTTTCATTTTTGGTTCAATCGTCCTCTTCCGCTTTTCCTTAAAAATATCTTTTTTGTATAATATTTTTCTTTGCTTTGTATACGACAGACAAAGAAACTTTGACTTGGTTTTGGCCTTAAGCAAATTATAGATTCTTTATCGCTTCTTTACTTGCTCACTCATATTGGGCTGAATTTTAATGAAAAAGTGCTTGAATAATAGAGCTAATCATGAAAATTTTGATTTATCGCGTCTTTTATTTTTTTCAAAAATTGGCCTAATCAGACGAAAAAAACGTTTTAAGAATTATTCCATATTTTACTCCCGCAAAGGCATGAATCCAATCCTCTATATTCCATATTTTGCTTTCACACCCTTTATGTCTACTTACATGTTTGAAGAGTTCATTACAGCAAGTATAAATTCAGTTAACCTCAAAAAGCTTTATGATAAAATTGAAATAAAAACATCATTCATTCCATGGATTTTTCTTTTATTTCACTCTCTTTTAAAAAGTGGTCATTTACTCATTTTTTGCCTAGTTTGGCTCAAGGCCAGAAGTATGAGGCATCCAATGAGAATTGAACCCAATAACATATTGGAATACTTGGAGCTTAAGACGATATTTAGTCAGGTCCTCACTCTCCAAGGACCAATATTAGCATTAATATGTCCGTGATATAATAACACTGAACAGAACAAAAGGAAAGACAATTTGCACGTATCAAGAACATTTATTCCCTTTGGGTTAGATAGTATCTCTACTATTCTTCTACAAGGATGTCTTTGGCATTAAATGACCCACAAAACAATGCCATTAAACAAAAAAAAAAAAAAAACAAGAACATTTAACGTTTCATATACGTAATATAGCAACAAGTGGTATTAAATTGACCTCGTGTCACATCCTACTTGTTGGGTAAATAGATACATGCCACAAAACCAACCAACCAACCAACAAATAATTAAAAGCCTAAGCAAATAAAATCTTTCTCCTCTTTTAAACTACTTTCGTAATGTTTTCTAATGTAACTTGCTTTAAACATTACATCCTAAAACACACAAAATGATTTTTTCTGAATATGCTCTGCTGAAGGAGGAGGGAATTTAATATGAGTGAGCTTCATTTATTCCATCCAGTAGAGAACTTGCTTTCAAATTCACAAATAAACTCAAGTTCATTAATACTACTATTGCAATTAAAAAGTCAACAATGTTGTACGGAAGTATATCAGAAACTTAGAAAAGGCACTGCCACATCAGCCAGTGCCGCCACCATTACATATTCTCACTGCCCAAGACTCTTCCGCGCACTCACAGATCCCTTCCTCAATCATAAGGTTGATCAGATGGTCCTCATCAATTACAATGGACAAAGAAGAAGAAGAACGGAAGAGAAAAACAACTGAAATATTTTGAATTTTTACATATCATTGCAGCTTTCATAGACATATATTCACATAAGATTATACTACACCTGCAAAAAATAATGAATTATAGAACGTGCACCTTGGTTTTTTATTTAGCAGTAAATAAACTAACAAAAGATAAGACAAAAAATACTGGTCATAAAAGCTCCAGATGAGGAAACTAAGTATTGATTTTATCTATTTATTCATTTTATTTCATTTTATTTAATTATCTATTTTTGCCATCAAATTCCATAATTTTCCCTTAATATTGTGTTATTCATAGTATTTTCGTCAATTTTGTTGGAAAAATTATACCTATAATGTAAATAATTGAATTTTTGTACCGTACGTTTTATGAAGCCAGAATATTCAGCGAATAAATCTAAAAGATATTCTGCGTCTTTTCCCTTATTATTATTATTATCATTATTATTATTATTTACTGCTAAATGAAAAATCTTACTGTGTTTATTCTATAACGTTTTCCAGGATGAGTAAGCTCATAATGTACGAGTGTCGTTCAAGTTCATTACACCTCAAAACAAACACATCATTATATATATATATATATATATATATATATATATATATATATATATATATATATATATTCATGGCGGTCTTTCAAAAATTTCTTAGCCTCACCCGCAAAGAAGAGCATTGCAGAATATTTCCGTTGTGGCAACACAGTAGCACTTCTCTTAAAACAAGAAAAATCTGAATAAGTTTTTCTTGTTTTATAAGATGTAGTAGGGTGTTGCCACAACAGAAAAGTTCAGCTCTGCACTTCTATCTGCGTGAGACTTTGAACGATAGTCGTATAGGTATCAACTTTCAATCATTTCGCAAGATTCTTGCACTATTAAAGGCTGATCATAGAACTTCTTAGATTCTTCATCAGAATGTGATAATACCATCCATCCACGTGCACCATAATTGGATCCCTTAATAATCACAGAAATTCTGAAAAGTTCTCGTCTTAACCAAAAAGATAATAATGATCTTTTTATTTATTAAATTTTGGTGGGAATGCTTAAATAAACGAGTTGTTGGAAATTGTAAATTCGGCAGTTAAAGTCTGCTCGAATTTGATTAGCTGTTTTGAAGTTGTACCGTTAAACCCCGCTCCTACTATTATCCAAGACCTACAAGAGTTTTACCTCCTTTCCTCCCCAGGCACGATTTCTCATATCTTGCATATTTTTCCCTTATTACGAGGTCGCAAAGGTTTATGGAAATATAAGTTTAGAGTTTTCTCGTTTAAGTTTAAATTTAAAATTGATAGTTTAAGTCTATATTTCAAACAGTTCCCATATCGTGTTATACCGCTTTGCATTTTCCCAGGTTTTTTTGGTGTGAGCATTTGGTTTTGGCGCTTATTTGCGAAGCCATTTTTTGTAATTGTCTTCCTCGATGTACAAGAGTGGGCGATCCCTTTTGAATTTTACTTGGTTAGAGCAAAGTTCTTTGGAAATTTATCCAATATGTCTGTATGTCCAGTTGTGAATAACCTTATCAAAAGGAGAGATATTTATCAGTGGAAGATAACCTCTGCTTTAAATAATATTAATGCCAGTGAAAATTTGGTTAAAAATTCTTTCTTAGCGCAAAAGGAATTAGCAATGAATTGGCTTTCGTCCGTGTCTCATATGAATGAAGAAATTTTGAACGCATTTATTGAGAATGAAGTGGACGCTGAAATTATAGAGTGAACAAGAAGTTTCGTTCAATCTTTTCATTTTAAACGGCCTCGTGGTTTACGAGAAATTTATGAATGGTGGTGACGATGTAGAACCACCCGGTAAAAATAAGTTGTCATATATCCAGTATGAAATTGCTCCTAAATTAAAGCGTCCTGTTTTCGACCCTAGTAGTTTGAATTGTGATAAATTAGCTATTAAGAACTTTTTAATACAATATGGAAATTGTGTGCTAGATATGCACAATATGGCACTAATTAAAAAAAAAACATGTCAGGGGTCATGCCTTGAACGTAGTCACCTCTCCACTTCGACAGAAAGTTTTGATACAGCCATGGAGATTATCAGTTGTGAATATTCGGATGAAAGATATTTAGTTGAACAAATATCCGTGGCCATAGACATTGCTAGGCCTATACGTGAAAAAGATGTGTCCTCTATCAAAGATTTTTTTGCTGAGATAAAATCTTTGTTGTACGAGTTGAAGAATTCTTTTTCTTTGGAGTTCTTAGAAGAGGGGACGTCAGGCAACCGTTATTTTATTCCCTTGATAACTCATAAGTTGCCTATGTTTTGAAGAAAATAAATTTTAAGGCCTTGGGTCACACTTACCCTTTTTGATACTTATTCCAATGTGCTATGCGTTATGAAATTAACTAAATTGAAAGCGATTTATGCAGAGAATTACAAATCTAAATGAGTTAGTAGTTATACTTGTAAATCAAAGTCTGCAGTGATTAGTAAAAAACTTGCTACCATCGAGAACTTTAATAATTTTTCTAAGCAGGATAAGTTTAGATGCAATTTTTGCTGCGACAATGCCGCTACCTATAGTTGTAAAATATACGCCTTGGTAATAGACAGATTGAATCGCTGTAAAGTGCTGGAGCTGTGTACGCTGTTCACTGACCCTCATCACTCGGAGGTTAACTGCTGTAGTAAAAATGGACTCCTCAGACGTTGCTGAGATTACAAGAGTTGCTGCTATGTCGGTGCTATGTGTCCTGGTCTAGATAAGTCTACTTTAGATACCGATACTTGCTACCGAGATGATAATGGCGGTAGCAATTTGTTGTTACTTATCATAGAGGTTGTTTTGATATAAGGAGTCCAATACAGGTTTAGTGCCCTTATCAACTCAGGGAGGTCTAATAAATTTCCTACCCGAGAATTTGTAATGAAGACTTTCTTGGTGTCTGCTAAGAAGCGTCTGCAGGAATTGAAATTGTTGGTGAAATTGGATGGCGTCTGTTCCATTCCTTTCCGTGTGGATAAGGATATGGATATCACTTTTAAGGTTAAGGAGCTTAGTAATGCAATGTTTAATATGCAGGCTAGTGGTTGTAATTTGGCAGGAGATTTTTCGAGTGTTCATAAAGACACTGTGTCTGTGTGCAGTTTTTTAGGTGTTGATTTCTTAAAGTACCTGGGACCTATGAAGCTATCTCGATTCATGAACGGGGCAGCTTTCCAGTTGGCTCAGAGATTTGTTCATTTTGGCAACATAGAAGAGTTCCTACCTACTCGAAAATCCAGAGTTGATCCTCAGATTTGTGGTATGAATTATTCTCGGGTCATCTCTTAGTATTCTGATTGCCCAATTAGCCATATATATTTTGTGTTGGAGCCAAATTCTAAGTATCTGGATTCTTTTAGACTGCTTTCCGATGTCTTCTGTGTAAAGAACTGTAAAAATGATATTCAGTATAGAGACTATGGAGATTAAGGATGACTCGGTCAGTGATTATGACCGCGAGAAGATGGATTCTTTCTGTAGGGAGAAGTGTTATTTTGTTGATCTTCCATGGAATGAGGATAAATTGGTAGAAGTCCCTTCTAACCATCAGGTGACACTGAATGTTTTAGATCGTGTTGTGATCAAACTTGAGAAGCAGAATCAATACAATGACTACTGTAAGGTGTTTTTAGATCAGGAATCTGAAGGCATTATCGAGAGGATAGATGTATCCCCTACTGATTGTAATAAATACATATGGGTTCCCCATAGGCCTGTCATAAAGAAGGATCCTGTTTGTACCTCTAAAATTAGGCCAGTATTTAATTGCTCTCTGAGAACGGGAGGCATATGTTTATACATATGTGGGATCTTTTATCGAAAATTTGATGCAGTCGTTTTGTTCTACTTGATTTCCACAAAGATAATGCTAATTTAAGTGAGGTGGGTATTCATACGAAATTCAATTATGTGAATACAAATGACAATCCTCCGGATTTGATAACAAGAAGCGTTTAAGCGTTCATAAGTTTAAAGCACAATTCTTATTTTGGCTTTATGGTCCTTCCTGGTTGGTTGAGAAACCCTACAATTGCCTGCCAGATATCGGGGCTAAGTGAAGACAGTCGCATGGTAGTTTTAAACAATGCAGTTTTGATTTCTCCGGTAGGTTTTGCAAGTTCTGCTATGGTTGAATTGGAGCGGTTCTCATCCCTGGCTAAACTGCTGAGAGTGGTAACTTATGTTTTCCGAATTGTGTTTAGTTTAAAGAAAGTTTCTTTACATCCGAGTTCAGCTGTCAAGTTACATTTATTGTGAGTAGAGTAGCTATTGCGCTTAACTAAGGAAAAGTTGTTTCTGTTGAACTCGTCCAATAGCGAAGTTCCTTTCCTGGTTAACGAGCCTTAACCTCTTTTCGAATGAGGAATGGCTTATTTGCTTCAGAGATAGAATAGGTAAATTTGAATTTAACTCTCAGGATGTTTTATTTCCTGCCCAGATTTTCTCGTCTTACAGAGCGAGTCGTTATGAACTGCCATGTAAAATATTAACATTTAGGTATCGTAGCTACACTTTGTAAACTGCGATTGTCCGGCTTTTGGGTTCATAAAACCAGACAAAGAATTAAGGCAGTCATATCTTCTTGTAGCTTGTGTAAGAAGCATTATGCCATTTCCTTTAAGTACCCCAAGGTAACCAACTTACCCAAACATAGAGTAAATTTCGTGAGACTCTTCCTGCATACAAGAATTGATTTGACTGGCCATTTGTGGATACAGGTAGAAGGAGAAAGAAAAAAGATGTATATTTTGTTGTTCACGTGCCTCAATATCAGAGCCATTCACCTAAAGTTGATCAAAGACATGTCCATTCATTCAGTGATACTTGCTTTGGTGCGGTTCTTCAATCTGTATGGAGTACCTTCGCACATTTATTTGGATAATGCGCGTGCATTTGTTACTAGTTGCAATCTAGGGAAACATTTTACCGTTCCTTTGTATTCGGCTTGGTTTAGGAGCGTCTGGGAGAGACTTATAAAATCAGTTAAGTGCTGTTTGTTTAACCTAGTGGTCAAGAAAAGCGTGGAGCATTTTGAATTTTTGTCTTTGTTGTCAGATGTTCAGAATACGATCAATTCTCGACCTATCGGTGTTCAAAAGATGCTGGGTTGGACATTATTACGCCTATTGCCTTTCTCCACCCTCACTTCAATACTGCACTTTTCTTGAGAGATCCAGAAATGATTCATGAGTTGATCCCTCCTTCCAGAAAAGCTCTGTTGAAGCGTTTGGAGACCTAGGACCTCTATTTCAAGGAATTCCATGACTTGTGGTATAAGGAATACCTGTTGAGCCTAAGAGAGCAGTCTAAGGATCTCTTTCAGGTAGATTATAATAATGTCATTAAAGTCGGTGACGTTGTTGTAGCTAAGAATCCTATTCAGGAGTGTGTCGGAAATTGTAAATTTGGCAGTTAATATTTGCTCGAATCTGATTGGCTGTTTTGAAGTTATGTCGTTAGCCCCCGCCCCTACTATTATTCAAGTGAGACCCACAAGAGTTTTCCCTCTTCCTTTGTTTCTTTTTTAGCACGAGCAGAAGCATCTGTCTGGCTCGCTCCTGCTTATTCGCTTACGACTTTAGACAGTTTTTTCCTTAAGCTTGGTGGCTTAAGCAAAACAGGCCCATTAGTCATAGGCTGAGCCTATTTTTCTTACACGGTTTTTATTGTTACTTGTTGAAACAATAAATCTACTGACGGCAACTAGTAGTTTTGGTATGCACTCTCCTTAAGAAGAAAGTTGAGTCTAAGGTCTGGAGACGGTATTGTTGGACGTTTGTCGACAAAGGAAGCTGTTGGCCGGGTCAGAAAATGTAGTAAAAGCCGCCGTGGGCTAAACAGAAGAAAATTCAAGTTGAAACACAAAGATATTCATCTAAATGGAGGAAGCAGTGGTCTACTTGAAGTTCACTTAAAGAAATAGTAAACTTCATTTTCAAAATGTCTACACAGGAAACTAGAGAAATACAATTGTCTAAGTTGATTCTACACAAGAAGGAGACACCTAGCAGAATAAACCCTAAAAATTGGCTTCAAAATGAACTTTGACATAAAATACCAAAGAAAGATATTATCTCATTAACAAAAGTTAAATTGACAGTATGTGGTTGATGACATTGCTTCGAGCAAGTTAGTCGTTATATTCCTTTATACACTTTTTTGTTATAATTTTGTCTTTACTTGTATCTATATTACTTTTGTTACCCTATTCCATGTTTTCGACAAGCATAGGGAAAATTTGCCAAGGTGCGTTTTGTAAAGTTTATTTCTCTTGAAATAAATTACTTTGTGAGAACTAGTTGTTTTGTTTTTAAGAAATAGAGACACTTTTCTTTTTGGTAACAAAAGTAAACTTCCTTCCCCTTTTTTTATCTCCTTTATTTTTTATACATTTCTCTATCCCTTCGCTTAGCCTGACATTAACTGCTTGATTTCTAGGGCTAGCATATATTTTGAATTGAGCACGATTTCTCACAGATCTTGTTCAACTTCAAGATGAATATGTTTTCTAGCTCCAGATCATTCTCTTCTTGGTCTGATCAAGAACGTTTTGGTATCCACTTGTATTTCCTCTTTTCCAACATTGCCTCAATGAATTATTGATTGATTTTGAAGGCACGTCTAACAGTCAAGGGTTATTTTATGCCTCGAGGTTAGGGAATTGTGTTCATTGTTCATATATATTTACATTTTTTATGCATTTATTTCTTAAGAATCTTTTTTTTGGCCACAGTTATATGATGTCTAGTATTCTTATTTAATACAAATAACACTGGTTTACAAAAATAAATTTTTGGTCTGAGGCAAGAATGGGGATAGGTGTTTTTTGTTAATTTGGGTGTGCTGAAATCAAATTTATAAATAGTTTTGCTCTATCACCTCTAGTTTTCTGGCTTTTAAATAGTCTCATTTTAGTATAAACAGAGAATATATGTGCATATTTCAAGAGTTGCAACAGCTTATAACAGATAAAACAGGATATATAAAGAACACTGATTGAATCAATATACTTGGATGACACAATTACACAATTCATAGTACCACAGACAGTGAAAAGTGTGTTTTCTTTGAAGATCTGGTGTATTTTGCCTCCCGAATGTCACGCAAGAGCATCCAGTAGAAGTCTCCCATCATGCCGGGGTTTTATTTGCCTTGATAGTTGCTCTCTATCTTCGTAATGTCTTGGTGGAGTCTTTCTCCATGCTCATCACTCACTGCTCCAAGGTTTGGCGTGAAGAAGTTGAGGTGGGAATGGAAAAAATGAATCTTGAGTGACATTCGGCACCCCATATCCTCGTAAGACTTCTCAATACAGGCTTGGTAATCTGGTACGCGTGTGTTACCAATGAAGCCACTACAGACTGACTTGAATGCTTCCCATGCTCTCAGTTCCTTTAAGTTAAGAAGCTCCTCAAAATTAGTATCCTTGAGCACTTCTCGGATCTGAGGTCCGACAAAGATGCCCTCTTTGAGCTTAGCACCACTAAGACCTGGGAACACAGTATACAAGTGTTGGAAGGCAGCAACGCCTTCACGAAATTCTTCATCAAACCAAGCTTGATGTGAAGAGGAGGAAGAAGCACCTTATTCATGTCCACCAGAGGATTCTCCTTGAGGCTGTGTTCGCCAGGAACAAAAGTGCTTCTACACCCCCAGTATTTCTGTTTGTAATGCTGGGATACAGCTCGACTATCTCAGAGACAGAGAAAACAACAGTACTTTGTGAAGCCCGCTAGCATACCCATAAGAAGACCAATGACCTTATTTGTTCCGATTCCTGAAACTGGTGATCCTTACCACTTCTGGACTAGGTTCCACTGTTTAAGCCGAGAAGCCAAGAGCACTGACTGCTGTTTTGACAGATACAAATCACGAGCAAGATCATTCAGGTCTTCTTGCGTGATCCAGTGTGGCTCATTGCCACTTGTTCCTGAATATGTAGACCCAATATCTTCCAAAGATATTTACTCGGCAGAATCCTCTCTTGAAGGCATTTCTTCATCTGATGAGAAAAGAAGATCCTTATTTACTGGAGGTGTTGCTACAGGAAGATCATCTGAATGGGGAACGAGTCTCATAGCAGATCGAATGTTGGGATATTTGATCTTTTTCCTTGAAGATGCATTGAAACCAGTTATATTAGTTAAACAAAAAATAACAATCATCTGCGTGGTTTCGCGGTTCTCTCCAAACCAACGGGACTGCAAAGTTGAAATCTGCTTTCTTGCCATTAAACCATGCAGTTAGTCCATTGTAGCAGGGTTTACAACATATGTGTGGAGCCCAAGACGTGTCCTGATCACCAATTTTACAGTCAAAATAGTGAAAGTAGGCGGTTCTGAGGAGGAAGGTGATGGTTCGACGCTGTGCAACTGTTGTGAAGCCCCCACATACGCAGCAGAAAGAATTGGCCTTGTTGAGGCATCCTCAACATTTTGACGTGCTTGAAGCCATTAGAGAATCTGAAAATATAACAAAGTAAAATTAAATGTGCATTTGAAAATGTAATACTAATATTTAGTAACCCAAAAGATGTGTAACACGATAGTTGAGGGATACCGACATCCTGCGCCGCCTGCGAGACAACCTCTTCCAATGACTGCCAGAGTGTGGATTGAGACTTGATGCCTTAAATGTCAAAATCCGTCTTGATATATATATATATATATATATATATATATATAGTCATCCACAGACAGACTGTTTCGTTCTATCAGAACTCTTCAGTGTGGCTAGACACGCAGGACGCTCGAAGCCGGGATCGAAACCCGTCCAATTTTACGTTAGACTGTGTTTCAGACCACTCGTCCACCAAGCGGACCAATGCAATTTTAAGGTATTTTTATTTTTAGAAACAGCAGCAGCAGCCTTTGTTTACATTTTTTTATACCCTATCGGCTACCAGAGTGCTCAATTCTTTCGAAATTTAGTGCATAATAACTAAAAAATAAGCCATAAGTCTCACAATATTAGAATTAACCCTAAATTCATATATATGTACACTATGCATATCTAAAAAACTAGAAGTGATGAGTAAAAACGGATTTTAAATTTGAACTCAGCACACTCAAATTAGGTAAAAACAGGTATTTTTGTGCTTGCCTCAATTTCTTTGTAAACCAGTGTAATTTGCTTACAGTTGTATGGATTCAAATATTTCTTTCTTATACAAATAATTTGCTTCCAACTTTATGGCATCTAGTATTCATATCTAATAACATAATTTGCACACAGTTAAATGGCTTCAATTAATCCTATTTAATACTAATAATTAAATGATTTCAAATAATTATTTTCATTTGATCATTGTCATTTGTTATATTGTTATACAGTTATATGGTTTCAAGTAACTGGTAATAATCCTTATTAAACTATTCCGGCTTCAAATAACTATTTTCAATACAAATTATTTACAGTTACATGTCATCAAGTATTCCTACTGAATCCAAATAAGAATCAATCTATTTGTCCCACAATTGGGACTCGATCAAAAACTACTACCCTCAATCAGAATGGGCCTGGGAGTAATTGTAATGAAGGAGTACTCCAAGATCCCCAACAGATTTATAGATATAGAATCTCGCCATCATATTCCGTTTAGTGTCATACCCAGGACACTCCAACATTATATTTATTCACAAAATAAATAAATTATGTCGAAAGGTGAGGGAGTAATAAAACTTTGGCATTGGTTTAGGATTGTAAATGTGAAACAATTTTTATGTTAATTAACAGAATAAATGTATGTTTTATTGGGATGTTCGGAAAATAATGTCCGATTTTAATATAACCTGTTTAAATTCTGTTTTAACCTATTATTCTAATATTGGTTGTATAAAAAATCCGCATTCCTAATGGTTGAAGAGTCCTCTTTGATCATTTTCTATCATTTCTTTCAGATTTTTATTTTGAAGGTTATGTGCCCCTAATCAGGAACATGGAAAAAAAACTGATGCGTCTACTTTTTTGTGTGATTTCAAGTTTGATCGTAAATGCCTCTCAAACAGCTGCCAATATTAATAGAGCACGAGGGTGAAGAATCCACTTGCGATTGGACAGTATAATGCTGGTTTCGGGAGTTCCTTGGTGAGGATATAAATCTTGAAGATGATTAGAATAGAAAAGTCTGCTTAATCAAAATTGCGAGTAGCACTGGCCAATTGACAACGTCCAATTTTACTTTGGGACACGGCTCAGCTACATGTTACCAAGGTGACACTGGAGAAGCTCGTTGACTTGAAATATAAGATTTTGCCACATCCACCCCATTTTCCTGATCTCTCGCCCACTAAATTCCATTTTTTTAAGCATCAGGACATTTTTTCACAGCAAAAATCATCGCGTTCCAAAGGAGAAATTGAAACTGCAAGTTTTGAATTCTTTGAGTTTTATCTCTCGAGCATAAAATTACCTTGTTAATCAATGGCAGATATGCAAAGATGAACATGGATCATATTTTGATTGATTAAAGCACTATTTAAATTCATTCATTCTGAAATAAAAGTTTATTCTAAAATCGGACATTATTTTTCGAACAACTGATACAATGGAAATTTGGGTCTATGCTTGCTGCAGTATAAAATTGTCACCAAAACCTTTAAAAGGAATTATCATATTTGATGGCATATAAGGTGTCATCAATCTCTGAAGCTAATGGGTTAGCAATATCTTAAACTCTGGAAGTCTTCTCTCATAGAAACCATAAAAAGGGAATTCCTCCGACACTACTAATGGATGGATCTTCTGAACCCACCTTAGATAATATGAATGAATATTACAGTGACTCAACACAAGGAAGGTATATATGTTGAAATTAGTAGACCAAGAGGCAAATGCCATGGCTTGTATTTCTGATTAAGAAGTGAATAGTCTATGTTGACAGCAGGTACGCTGACAAGATCAATACTGAACTGGCAGGCAGGGCCACTGTGGCTACAGCTGAAAGCCAGATCAGAGTTTGTTTATATGCTGTTACAGTTCTTCCTTCTGCACCTTCTGTTCTTGAAAGTTGCCTTGAATGTGTTTTCGAAGGAGGAGACAGTATGGTTGATGGTGAAATGCCAGGTGTTACAGTCCTCAACTAGGGTGAATCACTGGTATAACTCTATTCATGGTGATAGCTCTATATGGGCGGGTGGGGGAGTTTTATGTAGGTATGTATATGCGTGCGGGTATATACATGTATATCGTTGTGGCTTGACCATGGATATATATATGCGTATATGTATGTATGTGTCCTTAAAGGGACTGAGACATATTTGCTTTGGAATCCCTAATTCTTCCCTGCAAGCATAAAACGTAAATGTCAGATAAAAGTGGACCAACGACTTAAAAAAATATTATCACACTTTTAAGGGTCCTAGGAGACTAGTTGTCTGCTGTTTTTTATGTCCAATCTCGGTGGCTGAAAGTCTGGAACAGAAATGCCCCCTCAATCGGATATATTATGATATATATATTAGAGTGAGTTTGCTAATAGGAGTAAGAGGCGGACATAGTAGAATACAGATATAAAAGATATAGAGTGGATCAGAGAATGAAGAACTGAGTCAGTCTGTTACTAGAAGGGGTACGAGACAGACGCAGAGGGTCAACCAGAGGACTGTCAGAAGAAATGAATCTACCTCTAGAAGGGTAAGAGGCAAACATAGAAGAATACAGATACAGAAGAGACTCGGAAGCACAGATAGCTGGGACCACAGAAAAAAAGATGGGATGAGAGAACAGATACAGAAGAGATGGGGGCGGGACAGAAAATGGAAAACAGAGATTGACAGACATGCAGATAAGCTGAGAAGGTTTTAGTTAAGGGATTTTCTTGCGAAATATCACACGAACTTCTAAAACATTTATTCAACTTTTTGTTTTCGCTTTGCTCTTCTCTTTGTGCCCCGATTATATTTCCTACGTTAGCAATGGTCAATGTGGCTGGTACCAAGGAATGTTTTCAAATAGCAGTAGCAGCAAACGCAAAATTAGCATTATATAAGACCCCTCCCAACCAATTAAATTTAATATTACGGCATAACAGGGTCAGGCTAATTGATTTTCACTGTTTTACCGGTTGACAAAAGTCTAATACTAAACAGAGTGATAAATCAATACTGGAAAAACAGAAAAGCATTTTAACAGTCAAGATTTATCAGGAAAACCTTCAAAACCAACAGGAAACTAGGGATCACAGAAGTTGTATTGTTTATTTGGTTTTGTTTCATAGGTGTGGTTTCGTAGTTTGTGGGTTGTCGGGTTTAATGAGAGTCGACCCAAACCTTTGCTTGGTGCGCCACTTCAGTTGGTGGATCACACTTCGACCGGCCGTGTTGTCGACTGCCCGGCTCGGTCGGGTGTGTCTCATCACTGGAGATCCCTCTGACATCGGGGAGCCGTCCCCCAGGCTTTAACCCTCTTCGGAGGGGTTAAGTTAATTGCCTGGCGCCTGAGGTGCCTCTCTTTTGGGGAATGCCGATGTATTTTTTGCAAAATGTCGAGCGCGTGTGGGCTGTGACCCTGCGCCTGGACCCACATTAAAAAGACCTTGTGCCTTATTCCTCCGGTTGGTGGGACGGATGATAAATACAGTCGGGTTTAATTATCTGACTACATTGTTTTCTTCTCTTCTAAACCCATTTAACTTGTAGGCGTCTTCTTTGTTTGCGAAAGCTACAAAAAATTACGGAAAGAAGGAAGAAAAGAAATGAAGATACCTTTTTCATTTCACGTAACGCTGATTCCTTAGAGAAAAGTAGGAATCCGATTATTCTCCTTCCAGCTATGGGTAAATAGTAGGGCAGACTGTGATATTCAACCTTGGTATAGCAGCAGGCCATTAAAAAGAAAACTTTGATTTCAAACTTGTTGTAGATCACGTCAGGAGTGGGGTCTGCTTGGCTATTTCTACCCAAATATGCTAAACGATCAAACCCTACGATCAAACCAGGTTACAGAACCAGTGAAGATACGGTAGGGAAAAAGTGCACAATCAATTTTCGTTTCATGAACAAAAGCTTCAGTTTTCCTGTTTAACCCTATTCATTATCAAAAAAAAATTTAAAGAAATATTTAATTTACGTATTCATTATTTTTAGTTTTAACAAGAAATATGAATTTCAGATTTAAGGTTAGGGATTAGGGTTAGAGTTAATACTTTTCCTTGGTGACTGTTGAATTTATCTACTATTATTTAATCCGGAGGTACAATGGCGTAAGATTTTTAATGGTTGTCGGAAATGGACTTAGCAACTTGAGTTCAAATCATGGACAAAACTGTTTATATCTCACTTTGTGTCAATACCCCATAGGAAAAGTTTGAACCTATCTATTTTCCATCTCACTTTAGAGTAGAATCTTATGGCAACTTGTCTAGCAGAAGGAAAACTTCAAATTCAAAACTAGCTATACTCAATTTAAAAACTGACCTTATGTCACATCCTCCTTACGAAAGAAGGGATTAGTGATTATATGTATGCTGTATACCATTATGAAAGACGACAATACTTGTTTATAAAAACATATACTTCGTGTTTATTACTCGAAAAGGTCGAAACACTAAAAGTGTGTGAGAAAGAATGACCAAGAGACGATAAAAACGAAGGACTGCTATATTTATATCTTCTTAACACACGTTGTGATTTTGTATTCTGAGTCCCACTTATTTCTTCTTCTTCTTCTTCTTCTTCTTCTTCTTCTTCTCGGCCCGGATATTTCTCAACACGAGGCAACTTACCCCCACCACAGGGCTGTGCCCAAAGCGGCTACTGCTCTGACCCCGCTTCTCCTGACTGACCACCAGTCTCGTGTGGTTTGAAACTACGTGCCAATATAATATTTTCAACACCAACGCGTTTTCCTTCCGATTCGTGATTCACTTCCACTGTCCCCTTTGTTTACACAAGTGCTCATCCTCCTTACAAAATCTCTTACTGACGGGTTGGTCAAAGGTCAATATATGACATAGATAATAATTTAGACTAGTTAGAAATACAGGGTTCCGTGTATACATTAACATAATAGATATCTCAACTTCTTTTTAAGACCTTGAAGATATTTCAAGATATTTTGGAAGGAAGGAATGATATCATTTACAAAGCTTCATTTAGTTTGGGACCAAACCAAAAATATGGATCACCCAGTGAGATTCGAATACACTGACGACAGCCTAGCTTCGTTATCAATTCACTGCGCAAGGTACCCTACGCATTAAATTCAGAAACGATGATAATGAAAAAACAACAAACAAACAAGCAAAGAAAAACAACAAACAAACAAACAAACAAACAAAAAACGACTCCTGTTGTGAATGCTGGGTGAAATTTAATGAAAATTTGCAAGATTTAAATTGATTTCTTCTATATTAGAAATTGCTGTTTTAGAAGCTTACCATAAAAATACCATTTTTTTCGTCGTGGTTGGGG
>CAUZXS010005029.1:0-67500 GCA_963585895.1 Sepioteuthis lessoniana
AGAAGAAGGAAAAAGAAGAAAGAAAAGAAATGGTTCTGAAATAAGCGTAAGAACTCTAACTAAAGCACAAAGCTATACTTACACACGTATAAGAGTTCAGACAAGGGTGGTTAATGTAAAAAAAAAAAAAATAAATAAAAGAAACAGGAAAAAAAACAAAACAAAGGGGGAGAAGGTCGATAAATCAAGAGCTAGGGAAGTACAAATATAACGAACAGTTAGATCAATATGTACTCGTGAATTGCATCATCATCAATGTGATACACACGCAGCATTTAAGTCACCGTGTGTGTTCGCATATATCAAACACATTGGTTCATTAATCAATAGCTGAAATGCTTGGTACGATTATTTAATGCATCAAAACACACACACACACACACACACACACACACACACACACACACACACACACACACACACACACACACACAGAGTGTGTGTGAGGGTATATTTGCGCGTTGAATGAAAGATTTACGTGTAAGCGTGTTTCTACATTCCCAAAGAATATATGCTTGTTTATCAGAAGCTATGTGTATGTCCTTGTGTATATGAGCATGCATGCAGGCTTACAACTTTGCATGTATGTGTATGTGTGAATATTTGTGTGTTAGCGTGTTAGTGTGTGTGTGTGTGTGTGTGTGTGTGTGTGTGTGTGTGTGTGTGTGTGTGTGTGTGTGTGTGTGTGTGTGTGTGTCTGGGTGTATATGTGTGTGTGTGAGTGTTTGCACATGTGTGGTGGGTTTGAGAAAATAGACCATGTGCTGAGTGTACGTTATCATGCTTTTGTATATTTCTAAGTTTATTGAGCTTTTATATGTGTGAGGCTTTGTACACAGGGATAAAATATGTATATCCAATTTTTTTTCCTTCTAAGCGAGTAATAGTACAATGCATCAGAATCTTTTTTATTCTGTAAGAGCTTTCTCTCTCACTCTCTCTCTCACTCTCTCTCTCTCTTTGATACTCTCTAACTCTTTCTTTTTTCTCTTTCTCTCTCTCCACACACACACACACACACACACACACACATATATATATATATATATGCATATGTATGAACATATGTCTATATTTGCATATATATATATATATATATATATGCATATATATATATATATATATATATATATATATATATGCAAATATAGACCCGTATTGACTCTGCCCTATCAGTAAAGGTTTAGAAGACGCCAAATGTAGCCACTACAGAGATGTGATTTCAGTATGACTCTAAACTATATCCGGTGGTGAGGCTCCACTTGTAGAGCTCTGGGTAGTGTGAAATACGACTTACTCGCCCTTGGTTTGAGGTCCACTCGAACCCAGAATTGTAGTACCTGAGAGAGTCACATCAATGACTCAGATAATTCTGCGTGTAAATTATCTTTATGGGATAGGATACAATATAACTGTTTGCAAACAAATAACTATTATTATTCCTAGCGAGTCTTTCACACAAGCGTTCGCTGAGGCTTTTCCATTGGAGTCAGAGTGACAGCAAGTCTCTTTAAGTCTCCATGTCTCTTCTCAGTATTCTTGCTAATCTTAACAATGCTGTAGTTTGGATGGTATCCTCATGATCTCCAATTTCCAGCTCTTACGAAACCTTTTGGAACCGTTCCGAGCGCACCGATACACAATTGCTATAACCGCCATTTTCCTTTTCCGTAACATTTCAGTTCTCTAGCAAGGTTCAAGTAACTGTCTCTTTTATCGTTTTATTTGATGTTAAACTTATGGTCCGCCGGAAAGACAAAGTTCACAATACAGAAGATTCTCTTATTTTTTGTTGATTATCACTTGGTCTAGTCTTCAGACCTTGATTAGGTAATCTGTTTTCATCTCAAATTCCCAGGAAATCTTTTGCGTTTAATTTTCTAAGACCGATTCTGGCTTAAGCATATACCATTTATTAATATGGTCATTATTATTATTCTCTTCTCTTCTAATATTTTGTTACTCCAGAATTCTCTTGCTAGGTCTAGGTACTTATCACTCCTTTCGCTTTCTTTCAGCTTTAATCTATTCGGCAGGTTTCTTTTTTCTGTTACTAAGTCTGGTTATTTTATTATTATTGACTCTTTTAGAGTTTTTCACATCAGTATTAGCTGATGATCTTTCACTGGAGTTTGAGTGACAGCACGTCTCCTAAAGTCTCCAGGACTCGTCTCAGGATTCTGGCCGTTCATAGTCTCTACCCGTCCGCCAACTTCCAAGTCCTCCATGCCTTTTAATAATCCTTTAGTTATTGTACCAAAAGTGCCAATCACAATTGGTACAATCGTAACTTTCATGTTCCACAGCTTTTTCAATTCTCTAGCAAGGTCGAGGTACTTATCCTTCTTTTCACATTCTTTCAGTTTTATTCGGGGGTCAGCTGGGACAGCAAAGTCCACAATTTTGCAAATTCTCTTTTTTCTATGTCAAAGTCCCATAGGAGTTTATGTGTGTCATTTTCTAGGACAGGGGCTGGGTTGTGCATATACCATTTGTTAGTGTGGTCAAATTTAAATTTGTTGCACATTTCCCAGTGGATCATCTTGCCGACCCAGTTGTGTCTCGCCTTATACTCTCTCTGTGCTAATTTGCTGCATTCTCTTATTACGTGATTGATCGTTTCGTCTCTGTCGCTGCATAGTCTACATTTGGTATTTTGTTGAGTCTTGTCTATTCTCGCTTTGATATGATTGGTTCTTATGGTGTTGTCCAGTACTGCTATTAGGAGAGATTCCCTTTCTCTATTAAGGTTACCTTTTCTTAGCCAGGTCCAGGTTTTCTTGTGTGAGATGGTGTTTATTAGTCGTTTAAAGCGGCCATAGAGTTGCTTTTTCCCATTTTTGTTTTCTAGTTATTGTCATTCTATCTTCTTAAAACTATGAAAGCCTATACAAATTATCTTAATCAGTAACTACATACATACACATATATATACATATGATACACACACACACACACACACACACACACACACACACACAAACACACACATATATATATATATATATATATATATATATATATATCCGACGGGATATTTGTAAAGTCGGATAAGTCGGGCAATTTGTACGAAATAGAAAAGGGAAAATATAAGCAAATGATGTTTAAGGAGGTGGTTAAACATTATAGGAAAGCACCATCAGATCTCGAAAAGGAGTTGAATAGCGAGCCAAAAATGTTGGCGCATAGATTAGGTATTGTAGATAGAGTGGAAAAATCCTGAATGTAGACTTATTAACCCGGCCAAAACACAGATAGGTAAGGTTAGTAAAATAATCGTGCAAGACATGTGCTTCGCTTCGGATAGCATTAAATATTAACCAGTGGCGAAGCACAAAAGATTGTATTAAGTGGTTTGAGGAATACGATAAAGATGATAGGTGTTCCTTTATCAAATATGATATTAGGGAATTTTACCCATCGATAACCGAAAAGACATTTGATAGAGCGTTAGATTTGGGTAAGGAATATATGGTGATATCTTTATACAAGGTGGAGATAATTAAGCATTGTCGTAAAACATTGCTATACTATAACGATAGTATATGGATAAAAAAAAGGAGAAGGTGGGAATTTTGACACACCAATAGGGGCATATGATGGGGCCAAAATTTGTGAGCTCGTGGGGTGTGTATTATTGTATAGCATTAATAAGATTGTGGACCCGAGTAGCCACGGACTTTACCATATGATGGTTTGATTATCGTGGATAAAAGCACACCGAAAAAATGTGATGGTATTAGAAAAAGATTGCATAGGCTGTTTGGCGCATTTGGATTTAGGTTAGATATGCAAACAGACCTAAAAATTGCCGATTATCTTGATGTTACTTTAAACCTATACAATGGAACTGTATCTCCGTTTAGAAAAAGGAACCAGGACCTGCGTTATGTGGACAGGGGATCCAATCACCCAATAGAGGTATTTAAACACATACCTAAGGGAATAGAGCATAGGTTATCAAATAACTCCTCTAATAAGGAAATTTTTGAACGAAGCAAGCAGGAATATGAGGAGACATTGAAGAATGACGGATATAGCATCAAATTAGAATATCGGGATAGGGAGGGAAGTAATACGCAAAAAAGAAAAAATAGACCTAGAAAAATCCTATGGTTTAATCCCCCCCTATAACATGGAGGTAGTCAATAACTTAGGGAAAGAATTCTTTAAGTTATTAAAAAGAAATTTCCCCAGTAAGAACCAGCTACATAAGATATTTAATAAGAATTGTGTTAAATTAAGTTATAGTTGCATGCCCAGCATCAATGGCATAATAAATAAGAGTAATATAGCTAAGCTAAGTAAAGAGAAAAATAAGGTGATTGCTAAATGTAATTGTAGGGATAAGGTTAGATGCCCACTGGAAGGCAAATGTAAACAAGAATGTGTGGTGTATAAAGTGGAAGTATATAGTGATCCGGGTAATGATAGAAATAAAAAGGTATATTTTGGGTCGACGCAAGGGGAATTTAAGACTAGGTACTATAACCATAAAACGAGTTTCTCCCACGAGAAGTATAGGCATAGTACCACGTTATCTAGTTATGTGTGGGAGGTCAAGGATAAAAAAGGAATAGATCCAATACTGAAATGGGAAGTAATAAAGAAATGCCGTAAATATAGGGCGGGAGATAGGGACTGTTTGCTTGGCATGGAGGAAAAATTAGCAATAGCGTCTTGTAAAAATACGGATATGTTAAACCAAAGGTAGGAGATTTTAAATAATTGTAAACACAAAAGGGAGATAGGTTTCTGAGTATTTATACCAGAGGGTTTTTTTTGTTTTTTTTTAAATAAAAGTAAGGTTTTTTGTTCATTTTATTTGTTTCTTTTGTTATGTAAATTTTAAGCTGGGTAGGTTTTTGGTGAATATAAAAAACAGCGTTTTCTCCTTTATCATTGGTCGGTATGAGGCTCCCTGATGATCCGTTAAGGTGAAACTTTAGTAGGAGAATTCCGACTCGCAATCTAAGTTAATTTTATATATATATATATATATATATATATATATATATATATATATATATATATATATATGTTCGTGTGTGTGTGTGTGTGTGTGTGTGTGTGCTACGAAATTACTGGCTACTGTTGGTAAAGTAATTTAATCTTGTTAATTTGATATAAATTAAAATTATTTAAACGGTAATAAGGAAGGATTGATAAAAACGCTGGATTAAAATCTTGAGCTATATTTTTGTAGTACTAACATTTTTACAATATTTTTAAAAACATTTTTCTTGTTAATCCTTTAGTTTTTGCTGCATTTTTAAAATTTTTATATTAGGTTTTAAACTCACGTACAACACAGATAAAAAAAATATGATAAACGATAATCTCTTGGTAAGACTCAGAGCTACGTACCCTTTTACTGCGAGGAAGCCTTATTAAACGCTCCCGTTGCTTAACAACCAAAGTTTGATTAATATACAGAAGCTCATCTGAATCCTTTAAAACCATCCTTTATTCTGTTTCTTGAGTTCACTCAGCACCATGTGAGTCACTCTTGTCTTTTTTAATGCTTGCAAACTATATGCCTTTTAATCAAATATTCTTTTTATTATTTTACTAATTTGAGAGTTCTTTACATCAGCATCAGCCGATTTTTTTTACTAGATTATGAATGACAGCAAGTTTCCTCGAGTCTCCGGGACTTTTCTCAGTATTTTGGACGATCTCAGCAATGACGTAGTTTAGATGGTCTCCACTGTCCCGGCGGCCCACTGAGTAAAATTGAGAGAACCCCCGCCAAAAAAAGACAAGTGCTAGAAAATTGGAAAAACTGTGAAATATGAAAGGGATAGTGGTACCAACAGTAATTAGTGCTCTTGGTACAGTCGCCAGGGGATTGGTAAAAGGACTGAACGACTTGGAAATAAGACGAAAGGAGACTATCCAAACTACAGCATTGTGGAGATCGATCAAAATCCTGAGAAGAGTCCTGGAGACTTGAGGAGACTTGTTATCACTGAAACTGCAGTGAAAGACCATCATCTAACGCTGACGGGAAAAAACTCTCCCAGAGTACCTATGATAAAATAATAATACTTATAATAATATTAAGGTAATCAGACATAAGATTAATAGTAATCAGACATAAGACTTATAGTAATCAGATATAAGATTAATAGTAATCAGACATAAGATTTATAATAATCAGACATAAGATTAATAGTAATCAGATATAAGATTAATAGTAATCAGATATAAGATTAATTATAATCGGACATAATATTAGTAGTAATCAGACATAAGATTAATAGTAATCAGATATAAGATTAATAGTAAGCAGACATAAGATTGATAGAAATCAGACATAAAATTAATAATAATCAGACATAAGATTAATAGTAATCAGATATAAGATTAATAGTAATCTGATATAAGATTAATTATAATCAGACATAAGATTAATTATAATCAGACATAAGATTAATAGTAATCAGATATAAGATTAATTATAATCAGACATAAGATTAATTGTAATCAGACATAAGATTAATAGTAATCAGATATAAGATTAATTATAATCGGACATAATATTAATAGTAATCAGACATAAGATTAATAGTAATCAGATATAAGATTAACAGTAATCAGACATAAGATTAATAATAATCAGACATAAGATTAATAGTAATCAGATATAAGATTAATTATAATCGGACATAATATTAATAGTAATCAGATATAAGATTAATAGTAATCAGACGTAAGATTAATAATAATCAGGCAAAAGATTAATAGTTATCAGACATAAGATTAATAGTAATCAGACATAAGATTAATAATAATCAGACATAAGATTAATAGTTATCAGACATAAGATTAATAGTAATCAGACATAAGATTAATAATAATCAGGCAAAAGATTAATAGTAATCAGACATAAGATAAATAGTAATCAGACATAAGATTAATAATAATCAGACATAAGATTAATAGTAATCAGACATAAGATTAATAATAATCAGACATAAGATTAATAGTTATCAGACATAAGATTAATAGTAATCAGACATAAGATTAATAATAATCAGGCAAAAGATTAATAGTAATCAGACATAAGATAAATAGTAATCAGACATAAGATTAATAATAATCAGACATAAGATTAATAGTAATCAGACATAAGATTAATTATAATCAGACATAAGATTAATAGTAATCAGACTTAAGGGAAATACATTCATCTAACGATAGTGTTAAGGACTCATTTGCAAATAATAGTAATATTTCTTTCTTTCACTAAATTAAATTTCTAGCTCTCGTAGAATATATTGACATTTTACCCCTTCTTTTAGTCATTCTTTCTCTTTCTCTCTTCATCGGTCATTAAACCTCTTTTTCTCTTTCACTAACCACTTCCTCTCTTCATCTGATTTATACTGTTACTTATACACATTTTAATTAAATTAGTTAATTTTTAAAAACCTTCTCAGTAGTTAAAGATTTTTCCAAATCTCTTTAGCTTCCTTCTACTCTTTTTAAAACATGTTTTCTTCTCATCCATTCTCTCTCTCTCTCTCTCTCTCTCTCTCTCTCTCTCTGTGTTTTCATTACATAGAAAAAATCATTTAACCACGGATTTTATAAGAGTGTTTATAATAATTTGTTTATAAATGATTAAGACCTTTTATTAATTAGAATGATAGACGTGAGGGAATGAGCAAAGGAGCTAATGAAGATAGGATATTTTCCAGAGATGTGTCATAAATGTGCAATTCGACCAAACCAATTAACAGACCACTTAGTTAAAAATTAATGAGTGGCGCCATGTCGTTGTCAGAAGGTAATTATTGTTTTGTTTTGTGAAACCATCCACATTCATCATTAACATAAAAACGGAATAATAATAATAATAATAATAATAATAATAATAATAATAATAATAATAATAATAATGCAGCAAACTGGCACAGAAGGAGAATAAGTAAATGCAGCAAACTGGCACAGAAGGAGTACAAGGCTAGACACGACTGTGTGGGCATGGGGATCCACTTGGGAAATGTACAAGAAATTTGACCGTACCAACAAATGGTATATGAATAACCCAGCATCTGTCCTAGAAAATGACACACACAAACTCCTATGGGACTTTGACATACAAACGGATCACCTAATCTTGGCCAGAAGACCAGACCTTATATAATCAACAACAAAAAAAAAAAAAAAAAATAGAAAATCTGCAAAATTGTCGACTTTGTTGTCCCGGCTGTCCACAGAATAAAACTGAAAGAATGTGAAAAGAGAGATAAGTACCCCGACCTTGCTAGATAATTGAAAAAACTATGGAACATGAAGGTGACAATTATGCCAATTGTGATTGGTGCTTTTGGCACGGTAACTAAAGGATTATTAAGGGGCCTGGAGGCCGAGTGAAGACCATCCAAACAACAGCCGTATTGAAAACGGCCAGAATACTGAGAGGTGTCCTGGAGACTTGAGGAGACTTGCTGTTACTCAGTCTCCAGTGAAAGACCATCAATTACGCTGATGTGAAAAACTAATGAATAATAATAATAATAATGCCGTGCTTTTTGAGGAGACCAACCAAAAAATATTAGTGAAAGAAGGAAGACTAAAAAGATACTGAGGCAAGACCAAACAATATCGAAAAAACAAGACGTTCCAAAACGACGAAAAAAAATTCTACTAACAATTATGGTGAGAATGGGCGTGGCCATATCAACAGCCAGATGCGAGAGACGCAAGAAGATTTTGAAGCAAAATATGAGAACGAAAAGTTCATAAGAAAAAAGCTGAATGGATAAATAACATGGAAACAGAGTTGCGAATGCTCGAAGAAGGCCCTCAGGTGAACATACACCCCGACGGGCTCAAGGCAACACTTAAAAAGATAGTAAACGGAAAAACCCCTAACCTTGATGGCATACATGGATTTGGGGTTAGGGAGAAGATCTACTACTCATTGATAAGACGTGTTATCTTCCCCGTCGAACAGAAAGGATGCCGCAAGAGAACAAGAAGCACAGTGGAACTATTGTATATGGATCAACACATCCTCAACGAAAATAAAACGAAACAGAAAATCTAGCCTGGTCTGTGGCAACTACAAAAAAGCTTACGATATGGTCTCCTAAAGCTGGATTACGACACTCTCAAAATACCAACCATATTTAGGAGGTGCCCGTGGTTATCGTCGCAGGAATTGGACACGGTGACACGAGTTCAAATCCTGGACTGATTGCATTTCACATAGCACTAATACCCTTGGGAAAGGTATGAATCCAATTATTCTCCCTCCAGCTATGGGTAAATAGTAGGACAGACTAGGTTCTTCAGCCTTGGTGAGGCAACTAGTCTAGGAGAAGGAAAAACTCTGAATTCAAACCTGTTAAACTCCGCTTAAAAAATTGACCTAGTGTCATATCCTGCCCGAGCGGAGGGGTTGGGTAAATATGATAAAATACCCAACCAAATCGTACCGTTTAATTAGAAGACCATGCAAACCTACAGAGTGGAATTGACAGCAAAGGGACAGCAGAGGTAAAAATGCAAAGAGCTATATTCCATGGAGATGCACAATTACCATTTCGATAAGTGATAGCCATGGTGCCACTCAACCAAATCTTTAGAAAATGGACAGCCGGACACAAACTCAGTAAATCGTAGGAAAAGATCATCTACTTGATGTACATGGACGACATCAAACTTTTGGCCAAAAACGAAAAGGAAATGTAAAAACCAATACAGACAATGAGAATATACAGTCAAGATATAGGAATGGAATTTTGCATAGAAAGATGTGCCATGCTAGTAATGAAAAATGACAATCAACACTCGACGGAAGGAGTCGAACTGTACAAGTCATCATCAGAACGCTTGGAGAAAAGGAAACCTAAAAATACATGGGATATTGGAAGCTGACACCATCAAACAACAGGAAATGAAAGAAAAATTGATAAAGAGTATCTCAGAAAATTACTAAAAAAACACTATAGAAGGAACCTTATCAAAGGGATAAAAACCTGGGCTATCCACCTCGTAAGATACTCGAGACCATTCTTGGAGTAGCCCAGAGAAGAACTTAAACAAATGGACTCGAGAACAAGAAAACTAAGCACCATGCACAAGGCATTGCATCCTAAAGATGACATTGACAGACTATATATGTCAAGAAGAGAGGGAGGAAGAGAACTTGCCGGTATTGAAGACAGCTAGGACATATCGATACAACGACTCAAAGACTACATACAAAAGCGTGGTGGAAGACTGATTACAGCCACCAGAAATAATACTAATGTCACGATGGTCAACAGAACGACAATAACCAAAAAACAAAAGTGGGAAGAAAAACAACTCTATGCGACTAGCAAGTGACATCTCATAAGAGAAAACGTTGACCTGGCCAAGAAAAGGAAACCTTAAGAGAAAAACTGAATCTCTTCTAATAGCAACACAAAACAACGCCATAAGGACTAACTATATCAAAGCGAGAATAGATAAGACGCAACAAAACAGGAGATGTAGGTTATGTGGTGATAGAGACGAAACGATCAATCACATATAAGTGAATGTAGAAAACTAGCACAGAAAGAATATAAGACTAGGCACGACTGGGTGGGCTAAGTGATCCACTGGGAATTGTGTAGGAAGTTACAGTCTGACCATATGAACAAATGGTATATGCACAACCCAGCACCTGTCCTAGAGAATGAGTCACACAAACTCATATAGTATTTTGACATACAAACGGATCACCTAATCTCGTCCGGAAGACCAGACCTTATAATAATTAATAAAAAAAAAGAGAATTTGCAAAATTGTCGACTTTGCTGTCCCGGCTTAACACAGACTGAAATTGAAAGAAAGTGAAAAGAGGAATAAGTACCTCGACCTTTCTGGGAAAGGGAAAAGGGTGTGAAACATGAAAATGATATTTATATCATTTGTAATTGGTGCTCTTGGCACAATTACTAAAGGATTAGTACAAGGACTGGGGGACTTGGAAAAAAGAGGACAAGTCGAGACCATCTAAACTACTACATTATTGAGAACGGTCAAAATATTGAGAAGTGTTCTGAAGACTTGAGGAGACTTGCGATCACTCAGACTCCAGTGAAAGACCATCAGCTAATACTGACGTGAAAAACTCTAAAGAAATAAATTATCACAGAGGGAGTATAAGGCGAGACACAACTGGGTCGGCAAGATGATCCACTGGAAAATGTGCAAGAAATTTAAATTTGACTACACTAACAAATGGTATATGCACAACCCAGCACCTGTCTTAGAAAATGACACACATTAATTCCTATGGGACTTTGACATACAAACGGATTACCTAATCCCGGCTAGAAAACCAGACCTTATAATAATCAACATCAAAAATGAGAATTTGCCAAATTGTCGATTTTGTTGTCCCGGCTGACCACCGAATAAAACTGAAAGAATGTGAAAAGAAGGATAAGTACATCGACCTTGCTAGAGAATTGAAAAAGCTATGGAACATGAAAGTGACGATTGTACCAATTGTGATTGGTGCTTTTGGCACAATAACTAAAGGATTATTAAAAAGACCTGAAGGACTTTGAAGTTGGCGGACAGGTAGAGACTATCCAAATGATAGCATTACAGAAAACAGCCAGAATACTGAGAAGAGTCCCGGAGACTTGAGGAGACTTGCTATCACTCAAACTCCAGTGAAAAACCATCAGCTAATACTGATGTGAAAAACTCTAAAAGAGTAAATAATAATAATATGATCAAACTCATTTACCTGGAGGATTTCGAAGTTTCTACTTAGAATATAATAAAACCTGAAATCCTTATTCAAATTGTTAGAATCTTCAGCAAACATTTGGGAATGTTATTTGGATTTTAGAAATGCGCAAACCTTGTAATGAATAAAGGGGAAAAAGAGAGAATAGAAAAATTAGAATATCCCAATCAGAAAATCATCTGAATGCACGGAGTAAACAAAAGCTACTAATACTTGAGAATATAAGAAATAGATACCATCAAATAAACAAAGATGAAAGTAAGAACCAAATACCTTAAAAGGAGATGAAAACTGCAGGAAAACAAAATCTGCTGCAGAAATTTAGTCAAAGGAATAAATATCTGGATATGGTAAGATAATCCGGACCCTTCTCAAACTGGACAAAATAGGAGCTCAAAAATAGGGAATACCAGGCAAGAAAATTAATGACGATGCCCAAAGCCAGATCTCCCAGTGACGTAGTCTGCATGAAGACTGAGATGAAACTGTCAACCATGTTATAAGTGAATTCAGCAAGTTGACGCAAAATGAGTATAACAACAAATATGACTGAGAAAGGCGATCCACTGGGAATTATTCAAGCGAATGAAATTTTATGATACTGCCAAATGTTATTTGTACTCAAAAATCTTTTTTGGAAAAGGAAATACAAAATTCCCTGGTCTACTGAATTAAAAACTGAGCATGCAATGCAGTCAAGAAAACCAGACTTAGAGTAATTAACAAGAAAGTAACCTGTGGATTCTGCCGTAAGAACAGATCATATACAAGGAACTTACAGAATATTTTTTTACGAAAGTGGAATCCACTCTGACGGTTCATAAAATCAAAATAGTACTGATTTCGATTAAGAATATGTACAATGAAATGATAGCAGCAAATGTTGGCTTGGTTTGGTTTGATTTTTTTGGTTGGGTTTTATGGCATATCAATCAGTGTAGGTTATTTAATGCCAAATCCTCTTTATACATATATATTAAATATATAGGATTAAGTTTGGTTGGGTTTTATGGCATATCAACCATTGTAGGTTATTTAATGCTAAATACTCTTTATACATATATATTAAATATATAGGGTTAGGTTTGGTTGGGTTTTATGGCATATCAACCATTGTAGGTTATTTAATGCCAAATCCTCTTTAGACATATATATATTAAATATATATATGACTTGGTTTGGTTGGTTTTTATGGTATATCAACCGTCGTAGGTTATTTTATGCCAAATCCTCTTTATACTTAAATATTAAATATATATGATTTGGTTTGATTTGGGTTTTATGGCATATCAACCATTGTAGGTTATTTAATGCCAAATCCATTTTTGTGCATATAAACAGTTCTATTTCAAACAATTATGTTAGCATAACTACACAGTTTATTTCTATTCGACCCATAGATAGGATCCTATCAGGTGCTACCACTCGGGACCAAAGTGGACCTGGGAGCAATAACAATGAAGAGTTACTGCACATTCCATAATGTTCCAAGACTGGGACCTTACCATCAGATTGTTTAGTGTCATATACAGGACTCTCGTTAGGGAGGTCTTACCTCTCTGCAGTGATAAAGTCGGTGGGTTCTACAGCCTCTGCCGACTGGACCAATCAAATGTTGAATGGGAACAGTACATAATGGTTATGCAATATGGGTAAAGGAAAGGTAGTACGATTACTTTTGAACCTATTTCGGTTCATGCAGATATAATAATAATAATAATTATTATTATTATTATTAGTAGTAGTAGTAGTAGTAGTAGTAGTAGTAGTAGTTGTTGTTGTTGTTGTTCTTGTTGTGAAAGTCTTAAAAAACATACTAATGTAATATATATTAAAGGTTTAAACTTCTTAGATGAAAATATCTTCATATATAAAACAGCAATTTTAGACAGATGAAACATAAATTATATATTTTTAACTGTCAAAGCGGTAAAAAACAGTAACTATCTCAGCACCATAGACTATATACATATACATTTTTTTCGCTTAACGTCTGATGACGGTCCTCATGATCAGAAATAAATTTATAATGAGACCAAAGAAGTGAATTTTTTCATTATATATATATATATATAAATATATATATATATATATATATATATATATATATATATGTGTGTGTGTGTGTGTGTGTTTGTGTGTGTCTGTGTGTGTGTCTGTGTATGTGTGTCTGTGTCTGTGTCTGTGCAAAATCGTACATATTCGTTTTTGTTGATATAAGAGTGTGTATTGATAGAAAATAGAAATAGTCACGGGAAATTGAAATATGAAATGACTGATATCTATCTATCTATCTATCTATCTATCTATCTATCTATCTATCTATCTATCTATCTATCTATCACTTCCTTCCTTCCTATCTATCTATCTAGCTAGCTAGCTAGCTCGCTATCATAGTCTGTTAACACCTGCCTAACTACCTACTGACCTACCTACCTAGCTCAGTCTGTCCATATCTATCTATCTATCTATCTAGATAGATAGATAGATAGATCTTTATATATATATATATATATATGTATATATATATGTGTGTGTGTGTGTGTGTGTGTGTGTGTGTGTGTATTTGCAAGTGTATATGGATGTGTGTTTTAAGAAAACTATGCACTTATCGTAAGAACCTCATGCAACCTCAGTTAAATTTGTCACGTGTTATCTCTTATACGTGTGAACATGCGCAAATAGGAAGTGTCAAATACAAACATCCAATTAGTGATCTTCTTTAAGCGTTATGTTGGATTATCAGGAAGGACTTTTTTTTCGAACAAGAAATAACCCGCTTGATAAAGATGTAGACAGCGAATACTAAATTTTACAGTAATAACAGTCTTATTAAAATTTTATTTTTTAATTTGCATTTCAATTTTAATTATTTTTAAATGCCGTTTCATGATTTAAATCAATAAAATTTGTTTATTTAATCTTTTTTGCATATTTCTCGTTAATTTTCATTAATTTGTTTTCTTTCTTAGTTTTATTTTCTCTCATTTTCATTTATTTTTACTTTTGTTTGTTGCATTTTCTTTTCTTTTTCTTTTTTTTTTTTTTTTTTTAGTTTTCTTTATTATTTATTCACTTCCTTTCACAATTTACTTTTTCTTTTCCATAACATTTTCTTTATAATCGAATTTTTCTTTTCTTTTGATTTATTTATTTGTTTTTTCTACATTGTAAGTAAAAAAAGTAAAGTTGTCTCCCTTAGTCGACGGCGACCCGAAGGCTCCCTTTTTAATAGCTACTGCACCGAGGTGTTGGGGAGGGCGCTACTGCTTACCGTGGATTGCTCCACTTTACTCTTGATACGTACCTTATATTGCTGAGTGTTAAGCAAGGAGGTATCAAGTACCATTTTTAAAGCCTTTGGTATGACGCGACCGAGGATTGAACCCAGGTCTCCCGGATCATTGGCGAACAATCTACCCACTAGGCCAATGAACCGGTTCTTTCTTTCTTTCTTTCTTTCTTTCTTTCTTTCTTTCTTGTATTCAATATATAGACATAATTGGGCAACAAATAATTAAAGAAATCAAAGCATTTAATTGGAATAAAATAGTTCAATATCACGAGCTTGCCATATATTTCCAAAATTTATTTGAATATAAGTTTATAATTATATTCCAATTTGTCGTTTTATTTCAAATATTCATTCATTAATTCATTCATTTCTTTTAAAACAAAACGAAAACCTACTTGCCTGATTTTAATCAACTTTAATAAAAAGATTTTCCGAGGAACTAGATTGTCTGAAACTTCGTACGGTTATAATTTCAGTATTTTAGCAGCTATCTACGTGGTACCTTCAATAGGTTTCCAGACTTTTTTTTTTGTATAGGCATTTAAAATTGTCGTAGAATCTTGAAAATTCAGTATCTTATTGCTATATATCTTATGAGATGACTGACCAGTTTTTATGATTTCAGGTTCAAATGAACTGCTACAGCAGGATTTGGAATACACCCTAGTAAATCATGATTGTCACAGCTGGTGAATTTCAAAAATACGATCTGGACGTGAGGACACTTTAGAAGAATGATATGCAATAAAATTATGTTTTAAACTTAGAAAAAATGACACAGAAACGTATGGAATGCTTCAGACTGCTTTTCGATCATCTTGCATGAATCGAGCATCAGTTTTTGAGTGGCATAAGAGATTCAAGGAAGGCAGGGAGTCTGTGAGGGATGATGAGAGGTGTGGGAGGAGTAAGGAAGTCAATACATCTGAGTTGATTGGCCAAAGAGTTAGAATTTGGGTTACTATGTTGAGGTTTTAAGGGAGTTCAAGAAGAGATTCTGTCGGAAGAGGCCAGCATTCCCTATAGTCTAAACCTTGCCCCCTGTGACTTTTGCTTATTCCCTAAGCTCATAGGCTGTCGTTATGAGACAATTGAGGAGATGAAAGAGGCTGTGACGAAGGTCATTGACACGCTCACACAAGAGGACTTTCATGGGGCCTTGAAGAAGTTGTTGGAACGGTACAACAAGTGCATTGCAGCCGGAGGAGATTACTTCGAAGGGGACTAGAGTTTCATGTGTGTACTATCAATAAAAGCGCCCATACGAAAAAAAGTCTGGAAACTTATCTAATGATCCTCATAAATAAAAGACGTAGTTTATGTTATATTCCTATTTCTTCTCGATCACTTCAACCGGATCGAACAGTTTTAAAAGAAAAGCGATGGTTCGTTTTTAAAATAAATTATATGCCTTAGGTTACAAGCTAGCTTTCATAGATTTTCTTGTCAAAGAAAATTAAAAAGTAAATAAATAAATAAATAAATGAAGACTTTGTTATATACACCTAATCAAAAATCAGTTTTGTAGATAGACTAATGGTTTTTCATCTTCTTGATAATTTATAATCAGCGCTACATACTCAAATGTATTAGTTTATTCTTGCCATTAGGAGATCTATCTTTTAAAAGTATTAAATTTTAAAACATCACAGACGATTAAAATGCCACTTTCACCAAACACCGTGATAAAATCAATATCATACGGTATGGATGCCTGTAAGTGTAGCCTTGGTGTGGAAGAACAATTAGGGTAACCGTCACATTTATGTCAAGTACATCAAAGTCACCTTCATATCAAATATTACTGTCAACTACTACTGAAGCCCGTTTGATTACAATACTGGACTAGGTTGTTTGCGTTTTACTTTGCACTAATGCCATTGGAAAAGGCATGAGTTCACTGGTTCTCCCATCAGTTATGAGTAAATAGTAGGAAATATTGGGTTCTTTAGTCTTGGTTAGGCAACCGGTCTAGGAGAAGGAAAACTCTGAATTCAAACGAGCTTTACTCCGCTTTAAATTTGACCTTTTAAGACATCCTATCCATGATGGAAGAGTCTGGTAATACAGCTATGCATTTGATTCTCACCGAGTGCTTGAAATGTGTTGCCTTGTACAAAATGAAACTATGATTATTTCAATAATGGCGCAGAGATGGTTTTTTTGGCCTGTTAATCTGGAAAATGATTTGCTAGTTTAATGAACATGATATTCATTGGATGTACAATTGTTGCCTTTTCTCAAACTAAGTTTTGACTTCGAATTCTGATATAGGATTTTAAGGTGGTTGGTTGGTTGGATTTAATGGCATATCAAGCTGTATAGGTTATTTAAGGCCAGAGGCTTTTTACACATATATTATATGTATGATTTGTAAATGCAAATGTTTAGGTTGGTGATGGTTGGGTTTTATGGCAAATTGACTTCTTAAGGGATTTTAGGATGGTTTATTTGATTCTTTATATCAATTTATTTTTAATAAATTTACTTTAATCTAGTCCAAACATCTAATAAGTAATTTGATAAAAAAATTTGAGTATGGCTTGGTTTCGGTTTCTTTGTTTAATAGCATATTAACCTTTCAGGGTTATGTTACATAGCTATGATACGGATATGTGTGAAACGTACATAGAATGTTCATAACACATATACATAGAACATAGGAATCCCGAAACACGAAAAACACTTAACGACTTCTTAGTTCATGTACGAAACCTTCTATTACCTTTGAGTTAAAGGTTTCGACATAAGGAAGAGATACACATTCTTTATATTCTGGCTTTTCCATCTGCACCCCCCCCCATCCCTTGCGGCGCCCGTAGCGCGCAAATTCGTCTGGCCTCTGCGAGCCCCGAAAGTCGACCCTTCTCGTTCGGTGTCTAGTTCTCAACTCAACTGACTTTTTTCAAATCTCCCCAAATCCTCCACGCACGCTTCCGGTGCATGACGTCATTCATATCCCCTATCTAGGATTTTTATTTTGACATCTGTGAACGACACATCCTCCCCGCGCGCGCGTTAACACCTGCGCTCGAGTTTGCACCTAACTCACCTATGTGCTGAGCCGAAAGGTTCTCAGCCTAACTAAACCGAAAGGCAAGATATATGACACGAAATCCATCGGCCATTATATTACAGTTATTCTAAGCCGAATCCATCCTTGTAAAATAACAATGGGGGTAGTATTTAACCCAAAGGGTTTATATATTTCCCAAGAGTTTTAATTTGAAATTTAATGACTGATGTTCGAATTCGCTACGATGTCGCAGTACAGGACGTTAGCTACAACTACACCACGGGGACTTCTTCTCCAATTTTTAGTATCCTTGGAAAATTTAATATATTTTCTTTGATTTTCGATTAATTGTGTGGGTAATTTGACAAAAGTCTTTCAGACAGAAAATAATCGTATTTCTTTGCTATACAAAGAGTATAGATCCCCTGTTAACCATTACATTTTAAAGATCCTATCTTCAACATTTTTGAAATTATTAAGAATCTATTAAATCCTATGGTTTGAACGATCCCTCATAACAACAGCTGTACGTCCACTTACCTCACATCTCTAAAACCATCCAAAATAAGCCGAACAACACATGTGGGACATTGCTGGAGAAGCAAGGACGAACTTATGAGTGACATTCTTTTATGGGCTCTTTCATATGGACGTGCAAGTGTTGGGCGATCAGCAAAGACTTACCTACAACAGTCTGTGCAAGCACAGGATGTAGTTTGGAAGACTATATTTACAAATTCTTCAACATTTAAAATCTGTACCTAAAAATATGTAGCAGTCTAAAAATAGCAACACCTTATGTATATTCATGTCTCAACAAAGGAGTAACAATTTTGTTTTTTATTTCAGAGATTCAATATTGGAAATACGTAATAATATTATCTTTGATTTTATGTTATCATAGACAAATTCACCCTCCTAGGAAGCAGCGTCTCATCAACCGAAAGAGACATCGACACACGGCTAACGAAGGCATGGACAGCTATCGATAGGCTCTCGATCATATGGAAATCAGACCTGACCGATAAAATGAAACGCAGTTTTTTCCTGGCAGCGGTCGTATCAATACTGCTGTATGGATGCACTACTTGGACGCTAACTAAACAGCTGGAGAAGAAGCTAGACGGCAATTACACAAGAATGTTGCGAGCAATATTGAACAAGTCCTGGCGGCAACACCCCACAAGGCACCAACTCTACGGCTAGCTGCCTCCCATCACGAAAACTATCCAAGTTAGACGAACCAGACATGCAGGACACTGCTGGAGAAGCAAGGACGAGCTCATAAGTGATGTACTCCTATGGACCCCCACATATGGCCGGGCAAAAGTAGGACGACCAGCTCGAACATACATACAGCAGCAATGTGAGGATATGGGATGTAGCCCTGAAGATCTGCCAGAGGCGATGAATGATAGGGAGAAGTGGCGAGAGATGGTCAGGGATATCCGTGCTAGCGGCACGACATGATGATGATGATGATGTTATTATAGAAATAATAATATGTTGATATTCTTGATTTAAAAAAAATTAAGTTTTTATTAAAACATTGTGAGTGGTATACTTATTTGTGGATGGTACTACGAAATCTTTTAAATAATAACAAGAATATGATTACATAAGAAATATATTCCTCACAATCGATATAACTTTTTAGGCAAATATCATCATTACCATCCTGTCGTGCTGGTAGCACGGATATCCCTGACCCTCTCTCGCCACTTTTCCCTATCGTTCATCGCCTCAGGCAGGTCTTCTGGACAACATCCCATATCCTCACATAGTTGCTGAATGTATGTTCGTGCTGGTCGTCCTGCTTTTGCACGGCCATGAGTGGGGGTCCATTAGAGTACATCACTTATGAGTTCGTCCCTGCTTCTCCAGCAGTGTCCTGCATGTCTGGTTCTTCTAACTTGAATATTTTTCGTGATAGGAGGCAGGTGGCCGTACAGTTGGTGTCTTGTGGGGTGTTGCCGCCTGGACTTGTTCAAGATTGCTCGCAGCATTCTTGTGTAATTGCCGTCAAGCTTCTTCTCCAGGCGTTTTGTTAGAGTCCATGTAGCGCATCCATATAGCAGTATCGATGCGACCGCTGCCTGGAAGAAACTGCGTTTCATTTTATCGGTTAGGTCTGATTTCCATATGATCGATAGCCTATAGATAGCTGTCCATGCTTTCGTTAACCTCGTGTCGATGTCCTTTTCGGTTGATTCGACGCTGCTTGTGGGCTAAAAAACACATAAAATCCATACAAAATCTAAATCCAAAGTTCTCATTTTCAAATCATATATACAGGCTGGGAAAGAAATAACTCTCACTTTTTAAACTCCTACCTATATGGTGTAACTGAACTTAGGCAAATGATAATGGTTGCTCCCTCAAGCTAATGTCATATCACTTATTCAATTATCTATTCATCAATTTTTGTCCCAGTCGGGTGTGGCTACAGAATACACTGACTGCATCTCTGCAGTGGGGCAAGACTCTCCCAATCAATGTCCTGGATATGACACTAAATAACTTGCTGGAGCTTTGGGGAATGTGGAGTACTCCTTCATTGCCATCACTCCCAGTTACACTCTGGGCCGGAGTGGTAAAACCTGACAGGGTCCTATCTATGGTTTGACTAGAACTAAATAGGTTACCTATGCTAAACTGATTCGTTTGAAATAGAACTGTTAATAAGTATAAAAATGGATTTGGCATGAAATAACCTACAATGATTGATATGCCATAAAACCCAACAAACCAACCAACCAACCGACCAATCAACCATTTATTTTTTTCAGTTACACTTAATTATGATCATGGGTCGAACTGGTGTACACTGTGTGTTTTCTGTTGAAACATTTTTAAAGACTGTTGAATCTTTAATTGCTACACAGGGAGCTTTGCGTACTCATTACATTGGAATGATGCAGTTTTGGATAGAAAATCGATACTGCTGTGGGTATTAAAATTAAACCACCTGGAAAAATTAATGAAAGGTGTTCAGCAAAAAATTAGCATAGATATCGCCAGATATAGTTTTTTTTATCACTCTTTAAAAATATGGCCGGTTCAAGCCATGATCATAACTGATCACATTTGAAAAAAAGAAAAAAAAAAAAAAAGAAAAAGACTTTATCTTGATGGAGCTACCATCGTTTATTGCCAAATTTTACTTGCACCACGCAAGTAAAAATTGTAAAATGTTAGAAGTATTTCTGTTGCAACCTTGACCATCATATCAGAAAATCATCCAAATTAAATTGAACATTGCAATCTGTTCTTTTTTGAAAAATGAATATGGAAAAATCATTTGTATATTTCACGTTGAAGAAGAAATCAAAGATTAAAATTTGAATGATTTAAAATATCAGATATTGCTTTGAAATCTGATATTATAGATATTTAGTAATATACTCGACACCCTGGTCAAATAAAAATCAAATTTTCAACAAGGAATTATCTTGAATTGTTTGATGTGCTCACATGAATGGCATGTTTATCCGACATGTTAAAAAGGAGTTTATGAAAATAAGATAATCCAAGAGGAAAAGTCAATAGATATCCAGTGAGTCATTTTGCTCAGGGCAAAGGGAGATAATCTTACAAGCAGGATTAGCGTCACTACAATTACGATGAATCCAAGCAAACAAGGAGACCTTTACACTGCTGGAAGTCCTAAGCAACACCCTTTGACTCTTCAAGGCCGAAGCCGAGTTGATACAAATCCTTTTCCAATACACCTGATCAGTGCGAATGCCCAATATTTGTGCCTAAGGTGCGCCGAATACTCACAGTGCTCCCGATCAAAGATTGAAATAACCTAAGGGAAATTGGCACCGAGAAAGAGATTCATGTCTATATGGTGTGTATGTTAAAATAGATGTTGGATAGAGAATTCATTGTTTCTGTTCTCATCGCTTCGTTAGCGAAGTTCGAATTATGGGTCATAATGATAGATTAACGTCTCAAAATCGATGCTTTTTATATTGATTATTATAAACATTTATTTTTTAAAAAATATATTGGTTCTGTACAAAAATCTAATTTTACTGCTTTTTAAAATTTTTTTGAAAGAGTTAAAGTATAAAGTAGTGAGGAGTATACCCGAATAAACAACCATAGAAAATTGTTTACTCTTTAGCATAAAACCACTAAAACATCATATACTAAGATGCTATGAATTCTTCAATATAGAAACAAAATTTACGAGTTGAACATTACAAGAAACATCGTAAAACTCTTTCTTTCTTTCTTTTTATTCATTTATTTATCTCTACTTATTTATTCATCATTCAATTCATGATATTTTTCTTTCTTTCTTTCTTTCTTTCTTTCTTTCTTTCTTTCTTTCTTTCAAATCTCATTGTAGTGTAGTTTTAAGTAAAATTCTTGGTTTGTTTGTTTGTTCGTTTGTTTGTTTGTTTGTTTTTTGTTTGTTTGTTTCTTTCTTTCTTTGTTTCTTTAAAGTCTCATTGTAGTGTAGTTGTAAATAAAACTCTTTCTTTCTTTCTTTCTTTCTTTCTTTGTTTCTTTAAAGTCTCATTGTAGTGTAGTTGTAAATAAAACTCTTTCTTTCTTTCTTTCTTTCTTTAAAGTCTCATTGTAGTGTAGTTGTAAGTAAAACTCTTTCTTTCTTTCTTTCTTTCTTTCTTTCTTTCTTTCGTTAAAGTCTCATTGTAGTGTAGTTTTAAGTAAAACTCTTTCTTTCTTTCTTTCTTTCTTTAAAGTCTCATTGTAGTGTAGTTTTAAGTAAAACTCTTTCTTTCTTTCTTTCTTTCTTTCTTTCTTTAAAGTCTCATTGTAGTGTAGTTTTAAGTAAAACTCTTTCTATCAGTATTTCTTTCTTTAACGTGTTTTTGTGGTGTAGTGGTTAGTAAAACTCATTCTTTCTTTCTTTCTTTCTTTCTTTCTTTCTTTCTTTCTTTCACGTCTCGTGGTGGTTAGTAAGCCTATATTACAATTCAATAACTAGTGAGTAGTACGTTTGATAGTTTTGAAATCAATCACGCACATGCTATCCATGCGTGGTGGGCTCGATTAATCAATTAACAGCTCACTTCGAAAGGGCCTTGCCCACCTCAAGCTGCACTTGCACCTAAGTCTAAAAGGGGCAAAGGCTGGGTTGATTACCCGACGCTAGAACCACCCCCAACAAGGTGAATGCAGACGGAACTTAACAATTCTGAAACTCCTGCGAGAGGCTTGATTCCTGCTGAGCACTCCACATTAAACCTACCCTGTGTTAATCCAAATATCAAGGAGATTGGTTTAAATACATAGTTGTGTGCTAGATTTTCATCCTTGTTTTCTTATGCCAAACTTGAGTTATGCTTAGATCTTAGGACTTTTTACGATGCTTGCGACCTTAGTTAGCAAATTATATCTAGCAAGTTCAATTTGTGCTAAATGTCTTTCTCTTCTGGCTTCGTATCAAGCCAACATAAGCCAAGTAAATGGTTGCTGGTAATCAATGAGTTTTATTCTCACTAGGTGTCCTATGCTTATCACCTTATGTTGAATCTAAGCTTCACTTAATAAATAACTATTTCCTTTCGCTTCCCATAATTTTCGTAAATGAGGTGATGTTTAGATTTTTCATCTTAGTTTCAATGAGCAATAAACATAACATAATAATGATATACAAATGAAACTTTAAAAATCTTTGTTTCCCTGTTCATTTTTAATAATGAAAATAACTGTTTTCTATTTATCCTTTTTCACAGATAAACAAGCAACATTTATCTCAAGTTCATGTTTAAATTTTAAAGTAGAAAGAATTTTTTTTAATTTGAAGATATTATGACTTTGTTAAAAAGGTTGGTCTAGGAAGTAAAAAAATTGATTGTTATCATGTTAGTAACCCTGATTGAAAACCATACAGATTCCGGCTAGATCTCCTAAGTCATGCAGGGTTGTGTCCTCTAAATACGTAGGTGGCTGATAGTAACAGAAAATACAGTAACTATCCAAAGACCAGCGTGCCAAACAAAGCTACGAGTTAGTAAGTAACAAATCTGAGTAAAATCGATTAATCAATTTTGACTTTGATTACGTGTGAAACATTCAGTTTATAGTAGCTTCTCTGAATTACGTTCATTTGAAGATGTTTATATTATTACAAGTGTGACTGGCAAAGTCTATCACGAAAATGGAATTATTCTGGACCATTGTTGTCAAAATAAATATTGCTGTTGCATGGTATTTGGATGTAACACAAGGTTGGTTAATGTGGAGTGCTCTGCAGGAAGCAACCTACTCGGAGGTATTTCAGAGTTGTTAAGTTCCGTCGGCATTTATGTTCATGGAGGATTCTGGCATCGGGTAATCGACCAAGCCCTTAATCCTTTCAAACTTTGCTACAAGTGTAGCTTGAGGTGGGCAAGGCCCTTTTGAAGTAAGCTGTTAATTTTTAGAGACCGCTCCACATAGATAGTAGGTGCACGATCCCTTGTGAAAATCACTTCCAATCTGAACCATAGTGATTATTTTTGGTTAACAAAAACGAGAACTCACCTCTGTGGTCACTATCTTGGAAATATTGAAAACAGTCAACAAGTTGTGAAGAACTAAATGTCTGTGTTAACTAAAGACTTCCAGCTCTGTTTTCAGAGCTGAGAACAACTATTTTATCCGGGGTGGGGGTTCACTAAGCGTAATGGTTATCGTCGTAAGAAATGGAATTGATAACATAAGTTCAAATCCTAGATAAGGCTAACTGCGTTTCACTTTTCTGTAATGCCCTTTAAAGGGACATAAACCCTTCTGATCATCTCCCCAGCAACGAGTAAATAGTAGGGAAGTTCTTTAGTTTTGGTTAAGTAACTGGTCTAGAAGAAATAAACACTGAATTCAAATCAAAAGTACTCCATTCAAAAATTGACCTTGAGTTACATTCTGCCCATGGGGGATGAGTTGGTTAAATACTTATTTCGTCGATATGATGCTTCGTTGAGGAGTACTATTTTAAAGAAGATAAAGTTTTTTTAAAATTAATCTTATTATATAATTTGTTACACAATTAACTTCATTACTTTTCAGAAAGACTTCATATTGCTCTTATAACGGATTAGCAATAGACAACACTTCATTATTATAAAATGAGAAGAACACTTCAGCTGTTCTATCTAGGCAACCGATAAGCTTTATAAAACTAATAAAAAGAGGACAATGTCCAAGAGATTCCACTATTCTTGTTCGACTTTGTTTTTCTTGAGACCAAACAACTCGAACCTAAGAGAACAGCAAACATCTCATTATTTTACATACAAAGCAACTGCAGACCCATCGTCCACCGAAAAACTGTGTACTACTTGAGATTTGTCTACAACTCATTCTGAGAACAAAAGCCATCACGTAAATCGTCCCCACCCTAGATCAGCGAGCGAAGAGACTGCAAAGTAACTGACTGTTTACATTAAAGTCAATATTTGTCTTTCTTAGATTCGGTGTTTGATTCTCCGAATGCTGATTTTCTACACAGGCAGTCCTCCTGACTATAGATTGCTACAATACTATTTCTAATTCTACTTCTTATTTTCCTTATTTGGATTTATAATCCTCAAAGTCAAACTTAACAGCTATCTACAAAGCTATGTTTAGTTGGCTACCACACCGGAAATATGATGAATTCTGTAAGAACTGAACTCACAGCAGTCAATTAGATTAACGCACAAACATAAAGTATCCATTAGTCATTTTCTATGTTTAGCTTTAGTTTTGCATAAGACTTGAAAAGTGGTGAACCCAGTGAAAATTGAATTCACTAATAATAGCAAGAAACTCAAGCTCACTAACGATTGTGCTATTAGTCATTTACTAAACTTAGTTCAACGCAGAACCCGATAAGAACTGAATTCACTGTTTATGGTCTACAAGTAACACTTGCTAACCACTGCACAAAATAAGGCATCATGAAGTTAAGAATAGTAAATATCCTTAACCTCATCCCACAGGACAAAAAAACAGATTTTAAAATACAGATTTTCCAGACAAGATGGCCGATCTATTCGGGAGATTGGCCAAACACAATCTTCTTATTTTATCTATCTATCTATCTATCTATCTATCTATTGCCGCATATTCTGCAAATTTAACTTATCATCATCATCAACAGCAGCAGCAGCAGTATCAAAACAAGCTAACTGTGCGGATTCATATGATTATTTCTCTCTCTCACCATCAGTCCCTGTGGATCATCAATTTTGATTGGTCCTCTTGATGACATCCAGTGTCCACACAGAGCTGACGAATGTAAGTTTTTGCTAGTCAGTTAAAAATGTGCTGGAGTAAAATAAAACAAAAAAAAAAAAACAACTACGCTTATGAGTTCGTTCTTACTTCTCCAGCACTGTCCAGCAAGTCTTGTTCATCCTACTTGGGTGGTTTGTGTGATGGGAGGTAAGTGGCCATACAGATGCTGATTTTTGGTCATTTCAATAATTTTTTTTCATTTGGTTTTGTCTTTTTTTTCTATTTTTGTCATATATTTTGTCATTTTTATCTTTTTTTTTTTGCTATTTTTGTCACTTTTTTGTCCTTTTTTATCATTTTTTTCTTCATTTTTGTCTTCTAATTATCATCGCACTGACTGCATCTCTGCAGAGGGTTAAAGCTCCTCTCAACAAGTGTGCTGTATATGATATTAAACAATTTGATGGCGAGGCTCCAGACTTGGAGATTTGGGGAATGTAGAGTACCCCTTCATTACCATTGCTCCTGGATCCACTCTGACCCAGATGGGTTTTCACCTGATAAGGTCTTATCTAAGGATCAAATTGAACGAACTATGTGTGCAAACAAATGACTGAAGTTAAATTTTGACTGTCATACAGCAATCCTTAAACCCATTTAACTGTGTGCAAAATAGAACACAGGCTAACTTAAGAATGTTATCTAGAAAATGTGTTTAGAAATTATATATCTGATATATATGTATAAAGAGGATTTGGCATTGAATAACCTACAATGGTTGATATGCCATAAAACCCAACCTAACCTATATATTTAATATATATGTATAAAGAGCATTTGGCATTAAATAACCTACAATGGTTGATATGCCATAAAACCCAACCTAACCTATACATTTAATATATATGTATAAAGAGCATTTGGCATTAAATAACCTACAATGGTTGATATGCCATAAAACCCAACCTAACCTATATATTTTATATATATGTATAAAGAGCATTTGGCATTAAATAACCTACAATGGTTGATATGCCATAAAACCCAACCTAACCTATATATTTAATATATATGTATAAAGAGCATTTGGCATTAAATAACCTACAATGGTTGATATGCCATAAAACCCAACCTAACCTATATATGTTATATATATGTATAAAGAGCATTTGGCATTAAATAACCTACAATGGTTGATATGCCATAAAACCCAACCTAACCTATACATTTAATATATATGTATAAAGAGCATTTGGCATTAAATAACCTACAATGGTTGATATGCCATAAAACCCAACCTAACCTATATACTTTATATATATGTATAAAGAGCATTTGGCATTAAATAACCTACAATGGTTGATATGCCATAAAACCCAACCTAACCTATATATTTAATATATATGTATAAAAAGGATTTGGCATTGAATTACCTACAATGGTTGATATGCCATAAAACCCAACCTAACCAATATATTTAATATATATGTATAAAGAGGATTTGGCTTTAAATAACCAACAGTGGTTGATATGCCATAAACCCAAACCATCCATTACCATCGAAAGTAGTAAAATTCCAAGAAAAAATTAGAAAATGATGATGATGATAAGGAGGAGGAGGAGGAGGTGGAGGAAGATTTTGTTTATCTCGTGTGATCGTCTTACGTGTCCCGTTTTTTTTTTTTCGTGAGATCAACTCGTATGATGGGTGATTATCTTGGGGCGGGAAGGAACAGCGAGACAAAAGTATTCTAAATAATTGTTGTAAAATTTTATTATTTTCAGGCACCGGCGAATGTTAAAGATCACGAATATTCAAACCTGTGAACTGGACGAGTGGAAATCTCAGTTCATTGCTAATTCTGATCCCGGGTAGAATTTCTTTTTTTTTTTTTTTTACCCGTGTCTTTGAGGCGTTCATCTTTTCCTTGAGTTACATGCATCATGCTGCTTTCTCTGGGTATACAAACAATTTGCACTCAATTGTATGCTATCAGGTATTCCTATCTAATACAAACAATTTGCACTCAATTGTATGCTATCAGGTATTCCTATCTAATACAAACAATTTGCACTCAATTGTATGCTATCAAGTATTCCTATCTAATACAAACAATTTGCACTCAATTGTATGCTATCAAGCAATCTTGTCTAATGCAAATGATTATATAGTTTCAAATAGTTATTTCAATTCAATAATATTCATTTGTTTGCATGCAATTATATGGGTTCAAGCAACTGATAATAATTCTTAGTAAGTAATTATAGCTTCAAATAACTATTCTTAATACAAAAAAAATTAAAGGTATATGTAATCATTTATTCCTATTTAATGCTAATGATATATAAATAAATATATCTGACCCATAGATAAAACCCTAACAGGTAGTACTTACTCCACGTCAGAGTGGAGGTAGGAGTAATGGCTGCGAAAAGGTACGCTACACTCCCTAAATTTTTAGAAGTGAATATTCATCAACAGGTGGACTTTATTGTTATACCCAGAATACAGCTTTATTTCAGTGGGATTTTACACTTCTTCAGGGGATTTAAACTGCGTTTTCTACAATCCGTCGAGGGCAGGATGACATTTGTGTTCAGAAATATCGTGGTTTTTACTTAGATCATCATATAACAAAAACAGTAATCATGATCATTACTGTTATTACTAACTTAACATCAGAGGTATCATATGGACATCATTTAAGTTAGCACCGTTAAGTTTGCACAAGTCTCCTCTGCAACATAGTCATCTGAATGTCCGTGACGTTTGCCTGCAGCGATTATAATGTCAGTGAGACTATTCGTTGGCGGTGGGTGGCGCACAGAAATACAATTGTTGTTTTTTTTTATAGTTAGAATATTTTTTCTTGCATCATCAACTCTTTGAGACAGTGAAAGCGGGTAGAAATGGACTATAGAACCTATCTAATAGATTTTTCATTATTCAAAGGATAGTCTTGTCTCGGCTCATGTGTTCTCGCCCAGGCACCACAAGAGAAAAAACAGAGAGTGGATCACGAAATCTTGTGATATATATAAGGGGTTCATAGAAAAATCTTACACCAGCCTCGGGTGGGTATTATTTTCTGGCCCACCATCAATATGTTACGACATGGACCCAAAGGACTTAATGCGAATAACGTTATCAAAGCACAGTAGAGGAGATACTGAACTCTGTTAACTTGTCTTTCGTTTAGCTGCTTGCTTTTAATGACCTCGTACCATTTGCTTATAAAGCTACACCCCAAATATTTATCATTCTAATCTCATTTACTTTTGAGGCTGTCACTTCTTTATTCAGTCTTGACATAAACAAATATTATGTACAGATACACAGAAATATTTCTTTACATTGAAATATAACTTTAGAATTTTCTTTCATTCGGCTGAAGACTGACCGGAGAAAAATAGCTTTTAGTTTTTAGCAGAATTCCATACAAGTAATAACAAGTTAAATTCTGCAGAGATATAAATTTATTTGAGTCAAAATATTTCTTTGATGAATTCAAACAAACTGGTGTAGAATGAAAACACGTTTGGGAACATAAAAAGATTGTATTTAGAGTTGTTTTTATTCGAATTCTTCGGAGAGGTTTTATCTGAAAAATGTATTATCTAATTTATATTCTGCGGAAATTTACTTTTGCTTTTTGATATTTTAATCATAAGATGTGTCTATTTTGGCCCCAGATAGCAGAAGTGAAATAATATAATGAAACGTTCGCCATCATACATGACCTTTTGTAAATTTCTTATTGGTAAAGAAATACATAACAACAACAAACAATTCTTACGTAGTAAGAATTCCACTTTTACCAGAGCCTCTTCACTTCATTGGCTGAGAAAGTTAGTTTGAGACAAGTCAACAAATATTTCTATTACTTAACTTCTCTCTGTTTTGGAACCTGCTCAATAGGGCTGTAAATTAGAGATCATCATCATCATCATCATCATCATCATCATCATCATCAAAGTGTGCTGACAGTATGGATTCCTTTGACACTCGCTCTGTCTCTCTGTCTCTTTCTCTGTTTCTGTCTCTCTCTTGCACGCGCCACCCGTCTCTATCAGATAAGTCCTCTATACAGCGTTCAGTGTCCACACAATGCTTGTTAATGTAAGTTTTTGCTTCGAACTATTAAACACTTTCTTGTTTCGGTTGTTTACAAAGTGTTTCTCCGAGCTTCTTTGGTGGAATATGCTCCTTCATAGAAAACTTGTCTCTCATTCTGATCTCTTTTATTCGGTAGGGCAAAGCAAAAACTAAATCCAAATGAATGTTTGATTTTATATTAGGATTATTTTCAAATCTTTTCAGAGATCTTTTTTGCAGTTCTCACTTCTGTTAGGTATTGAGACTTCCAGAGGTTTGGTCTGTTTTAATTTCTTTGTTTAATGGTATATCAATCTTCGTGGGTTATTTAATATCAAAGACATTTGTGTAGAACAGTAGAGGTAATATTTAGCCTAAAGCTGGGGACAGGATAAAAGGGTTCATACGTTCCCCAATGGTATTAGTCCCAAAGGGAACGTAGTAGGGCGACTGAACTTCAAAATTGCTTACCACGATGCCACATTCCAATCTGTTAGCCATTGGGCCATGAGAACTCCTCCCCCAGTGAGGCAGATTTCCTTTTGGTATGATCATTTCATATATTTTAATTTTTTGCAGCTTTAACGAATTGACGACTGGTGGGGAAGATGATTCACCGGGAATTGTGCAAGAAATCAAAATTTGACCATACGAACAAATGGTATATGCACAATCCCGAATCTGTCTTAGAAAATGAGACGCGCAAACTCCTATGGGATTTTGAGATATAAACGAATCATCTAATCTCGGCCAGACAACCAGACCTAGTGATAGTCAACAACAAAAAGAAAAATAAGAACCTGCCGAATTGCAGATTTTGCTATCCCAGCTGACTACACAGTAAAATTGAAAGAAAGCGAAAAGAAGGATGGATAACTGGACCTTGCTAGAGAATTGAAAAAACTTTGGAACATGAAAGTGACAGTAAAATCAGTTGTAATTGGTGCTCTTGATAAAGTCACTAAAGGACTAGAACAAGGACTGTAGGACTTGGGAATAAGAGGACGAGTGGAGACCGTCCAAACTACAGCATTGTTGAGATCGGTCAGAATACTGAGAAGAGTCTTAGAGACTTGCGGGGATACGTTATCACTCAAAACTCCTGTGAAAGACCTTCAACTAATGAGAAAACTCTCAAGGAATAAAATAATAATAGAAGGGAAAATCTAAGAAAAGGAAAGGATAGAGACAAGTACTTAGACCTTGCCAGACAACTAAAATAGCTGTGGAATATGAAGTAGACTGCGATACTAATTGAAATGGGTGCGTTCGGAACGATCCCTAAAAGCTTGATAAAGCAGCTAAAAAAGTTGGAAATCGGAAAACTAGCTGAGACCGTCTAAACAATTGCATTACTGAGATCGGCCAGAATATGTATAAGAGTTCAGGCGAGCTGATGAGACTTGCTGTCACTCAAAATACAGTAAAACATAATCAGTTAACGCTGGTGTGAAACACTCTCAAGGAATAATTATAACAATATCACTCATTGCGAATTTTTCGCATCAGCGTTAGCTGATGGTCTTTAAATGGAGTCTGAGGGACAGCAAGTCTCCTCAAGTCTCCAGAACCCCTCTCAGTATTCTGGCTGATCTTAGCAATAGCGTATTATTATTATTATTATTATTATTATTATTATGAAAGCCAAACTAACACGAAACCATATAATTGCGTACAAACAGATTACTATTATAGAATAGAAATTATTATTTGAAACAATATAATAATTTGTATAAGATAGGATTGCTTGAAAGCATTCAATTGAGTGTAAATTATTTGTATTAGATAGGAATACTTGATATCAAATAACCGAATAAAAAACAACTAGTTGATGAAATATTTGTAAGTGAACTAATCAAAAAGTACATCAATATTTACGAGAGCAGTATGAAAATCCACTGACTCTAAACCACCTGATTATTAGTAATGAGGTTGTCATGCAATAGCTTTGACTACTATTACTATATTTTAGTAAAATTTCTTACCTTGCCAGTTACTGGAGTCTGCAACCTTCCGGCTGTTCTAAGGAGAAAGGGTGGAGCTGAAGGAGGATTGTTTCTAATTACTTCGCTGAAGGAAGTAGGAAATACTGGCAGTTCCGGTTCACTGCTCTGATATTTCTTCTTCTTTTTGGAAGAGATTGTCAATTTCTGGGCGGCCCTGTGTGAGAAAGTAGAAAGAAATGGATTATATTGAATCATATCTATTATGATTTTTATTATATGTATATATATATATATATATATATATATATATATATATATTCACGTGCACACCAAATATTGAGTAGTATATCATTTTATTGCATTTTTAAAGATATATTACATATAAGATGATCAACTTGCACTTGATCTTGACATAAATATATATATATATATAGATAGATAGATAGATTGATAGATAGAAACGTTACCCAAAGATTCAAAGTATGTGTTTTCATCGTATTTTTCCTCGCAGACATGAATTGAGTAATCTCATATATTTCAGAACATAGCGCCAAAAAATCATTTTATATTGATACAAGAGTACTTTTCTAAATCTCTAGCTTTCTCTCTCTCTCCCTCTCCCTCTCTCGGTCCGTTTCTCTCTCTATATATGTATAAATATATATATATATATATATATATGTGTGTGTGTGTGTGTGTGTGTATGTGTGTATCTGTCTTAGGTCTGTTCATCTCAATCTCCCTTTCTCTCTCTATCTATCAATCTCTCACTCTATTTATCAATCTCTGTCTGTCTGTCTGTCTGTCTGTCTGTCTCTCTCTCTCTCTATATATATATATATATATATATATAAATTTATTCAATTAGCTGTATTTCTAGGGTTGTAACTGGTGAAAAATGCTTACCAAATCCCCAAAATCAGTTTTGATTCGCTACGTTTTTTTCTCTCGGAACATAAAGACTCTTTTGCTTCTTTGAGTTTAAAACTTCTTTCACGAGTTTATGTCCTTTAGGATTCTCAGTTACTGAGTAAAAGCCCATATTGTCATTTATGGAAGTCTGTTGTTTAATTCTAGTAACTCTATCAAAAGTTTTTCGGTCATTCATTTTGTTGCTTTTACTATTATCAAAACGTTTTGGTGGATCCACTCGATGATCATCTTTAGGTATAAAATTAGACAGATAGATAGATAGATATGAACAGACTGAGATAGATAGATAGATAGATAGATAGATAGATAGATAGATCATTTATGTTTTGAATATTTTGTAAGAAGATAGATAGTCATGAAAAGATTTAGATAGATAGACAGATAGACAGATAGATAGGATTCGTATTCGGAATAAAGGATCTTTTTTCTATGAGACAGCTGTTCTTATGTAGACTACTGAAGGTGTTATAAATCCTCAGTGTTCGCGCCAATTTTTTTTCTGTCTCTGTCGTTTTCTTTCTTTTCTTTTACTTTTGTAATGATTATAAACTCGTTATGTATTGCTCTCCGAAATTAAGCCATATCTTTAAGGCTACATAAAATGAACGCTTGAAGGAACATGGTGCCAACGACTTGCAGATCAAATTTTGAAGAGAAATTGGATATCAGAGCTGCAGGTTATCCAGAAGAAAATTGAAAATGAAAAACGAAATGTCATAACAGAATAATCTTTTAACACTAATGACTGCATAAACATGAAACCGGGAGGCAATGGAGATATCAGATCTAAAACAAAACAAAAAATCCAGAAACGGCCATTTTAACAGTTGAGTAAAATACCAAATAAAAAAACAAATAAAGCGTTTCAGGAAAGAACTAATAAATAAATCCCTCTGAGCCAAAAATTAAATGAAAAATCGGAAATTGAAAATATTACCAGACTTCTTCATTTATAAAAAAAGAAGGAAAAAAAAAAACAGATTAAAATGAACTGGTCCGCGCTGATCTAAGAATACTATTATATACAAATCTTAGCTATATTCGGAACAACCATCTAGTGAGAATCGAACTCATTAATAATGACCTGCTATTCTAACCATCGCATCATATAAAGGTTCAACAATTTGGTGACCCTACTTTACTTTGTATTGGACACCCATTGAGAATCAAAGTCTCGCAGTGATTCACTATCCTTGCTGGCAAATCGTTACACCATGCTTAGCGAGCTTAAAAAATCCAGTATAATTTAGATCTGGCACAAAGCAAAACATTTTATCGTACCTTGTGAAGAACGGAAGCACGTCTCAGTAATTATTAATCTGCCAGACTAACTCTCTATGGAGACTGCTGATCCCAAAATGATGCTGTTGAGTGAGCTTGGTTCAATCTTTTACATAGGTTTCAGGTTGCTTAATCTACCAACTGCTTAATCTACCAACTAGAATTGATCGAAAATCTCAGTAATAGTTAACTTGTAAGACTAACCCGCTTAACATTACGCTATATGAAGGAGCCGGCTGATCCAAGAATGCTTAAGAAAAACCCCGATTGGAAAAACAAACCAATTTGTGAAATCGCACTAAAAAAGACATATTTTTGAATTACAGACATGGAAAATTTCTAAAAAAAAAAAAAAGAAAAAAAAAGAAAGAAGACAGGAGGAACAAAGACTGACGAAGCACCAGATTATTGGATTCATTTACAAAATAAGACAGCACATTCTAACCTTGGTGAAGTAGAAGAATTATTTTTAATGATCAAAGAAACAAAATTAAAAAGTTACATAAAAACAATTGCGCAATACTGTCGGAATAGCGCATTTCAAAACAATAAAACAAAAATTTTATAGGGATATAAAAGAAGATAAGCGACCAAAGAGAACGTCATTTCCAAGAAAATTTCATCAATTAGAACATCATTATTCACCTATTAAAGTGTTCTTCCTTAGAGACTTGACCTTATGTCACCTTTCAGTAAAGTGGGTATTCCATAATAAAAGAACGATTCCGATTCTGATTTAGTTTATTATTTGGGGAATTTTTCAATCTAAGAAAGTTGCAGGAACAACTGGACTATACTAAGAATATTGAATGTTACGAAGTATATTACTCTTATTTATAGCGGTCTCTCTTTAGACTCACTTTAGTTATATATAATGTCAGGTTTGTCAATATGTATTATTTTAAATAAGATTAGCAGAGGTTATACTGCCACTATCTTAGCTCACACATATTTTTCTTATATTTTTTTGTGTTACTTGCATAAAGCATTAGTGTTTGTGGGTTCTTGATGGTCTAAAGGTAATCTGACTGGAAAAAACATGGCAGTTTGAATAACTCCTCATTATCGTTTGTTGTGACATAGAGTTAAATAAAGGTTGATTTGCTTGCTCAGGAAAAAAGACATTTTATCTTTAAATGCATCATCTAAAGACGTTGACTTACTGATCTTTGCCTGTTGCAGGTTCCTCTGATATTATTCAGCATTATCAGGTTTCAAATTATGTAGTGTTCCATTACTCAAAATCTTATTTTTCAGAATTTTATAATCCCATGCATAATTACACTTTTAGAATCATTGCCACAAAACTCAGCATCAACATTACGAAGCGACACAAAGAAACATTGGGGCATAAACATCCAAAGAGAGGAGTTATCTCCGTGTAGTAATTACGAAAGGGCTGGATTGTGGCCTCGGAGTAAACGTCTTCGAAGTCCTGTCACAGTGTTGCGTTTACTTTTGTAATAATATCTTTGAGAAAGGTATGGACATTTTAATTTTATCTTAAAATATAAGAAATATCTCACGACTCAGAGTTTCACGAATTCAATTGTCATATGAGTAGCTTTCAATCAGGTCAGAATGCTGTTGAATATATATATATATATATATATATATATATATATATATATATATATATATATATGTGTGTGTGTGTGTGTGTGTGTGTGTGTGTGTGTGTGTGTGTACACGGGTATATGTGCGTACGTGCATATGAATCCTTTCTTGTGTCAATCGATAAAACAGAACTTTTTAAAAAATGGTAAGGTTTTGTCGATCTATCAATCTCTGTCTGTCTTTCTTCCGTCCATGCAGGTTTATTTTATGGTTAATGATTTCTACTTGTCTTTGAATAATCGATTGATATATCTCTAACTTTAAATTACCTAAGTCTCCACACAGACACAGACACAGACAGGCCCACACGTACGCATACACCTCTCTCTCTCTCTCTATATATATATATATGTATATATAAACTGTAAAATATTAAAAGCTATAATGTTATTGGCAGTTTTTGTCTGAGGCATTGAGATGGAATATAAATATTCAAGGAATTAATTAGATATATTTTTCCCTTGAAATATTTTAGAGGGTTCACCTTTCAATTAATGGTAACAAATGAATCAAAAAGCCTCACAAAAGGAAAATAGCTGTGTGACGTGGCCAGTCAATAAACTATAATAGAACAATATTAAAGGAAAAAGACTGCTCAAAAATTAGATGACTATAATTTTATTTTTTTCTCAGTTTTCATTAAATTACTAAATATTGTTTGTAGTATCAAGAATATATACCCTTAAGACAATTAGCCTTGTCTCCTAAGGCTAAAATACCCAAACAGTATCCCTTGTAGAGGATTAAGACCTTCCACAAAAAATAAAACTGTTCCTGGGTATGACTCTAAACTACATTTGAGGGCGTGGCTCTAGTTTTTGTGTTCAGGCCCTTTCTAATTGGTAGTACATCATCTATGAGTTATATATATATATATATATATATATATATATATTGAGGTGTATGCGTGTGTGTGTGTGTGTGTGTGTGTGTGTGTGTGTGTGTGTCTGTCTATGTGGAGACTTAGGAAATTTAAAGTTAGAGATATATCAATCGATTATTCAGATGCAAGTAGAAATCATTAACCATAAAATAAACCTGCATGGACTCAAAAAAGACAGACAGAAATTGATAGATCGACAAAACTTTACCATTTTTTAAAAAGTTCTGTTTTATCGATTGACAGAAGAAAGGATTCATATGCACGTACGCACACATACCCGTGTACACAAACACACACACACACACACACACACACACACACACACACACACACACACACACACACACACACACACACACACTTATATATATATATATATATATATATATAAAGTAAAGTTGGCGACCGCAGTCGAGGGCGACCTGAAGGCTCCCTTTTCAATAGCTACTACACCGAGGTATAGGGAAGGGCGCTACTTCTTTCCCTGGATTACTCCACTTTACTCTTTATTCGTACCTTATATTGCTGAGTGTTAAACAAAGATGTATCAACTACCATTTTTAAACTCTTTGGAATGACACGGCGTGGGATTGAACCCAGGTCTCACGAGCCATTGGCGAACACTCTATCCACTCGGCTAATATATATATATATAAAGCTGATTTAAAATTATTCGAAATATATTTATTATTCGATAGAACCATGAGCAAAAAAAAACAACTCTTAAGAAAGAAGGTCACACAAAATGTAAATATGAACGGACAATGAATAGAATTTCCTAACTTCTGGCATGAAATAACTATAAACAAGTTGACATGCCATTAAAATCAATCAATCTTAAAACTACTTATGTGTGAAACGATAATAAAAATTATAGTGCTGATCAATTGGGTATAGGAGTATTGAGAGGTTTATAGTCCACAAAACAGCAGCACTTCAGCCGCTTACCTCTCATCTTACACACCAAAAATGAACTCATAAGTGAGGCTTTCCAGTTGACTCCTTCTTATGGATACTCCGGTGTTGGCCGACCAGCAAAATTATTCACTAAACAGCTCTATGCGGACACTGAATGTAGTTTGGAGGACCAGCTAGTGTTATATATTGACCTTCGACCGAGCCGTCAATCAAGAGAAGCACCTGTGTAAATAAGCGGAAGAACAGTAAAAGCGGGTGGACATTAAACAATAATATAACCAGGTGCACAGATGGTTTGAGTCAGTTGGGGACAAGATGCCGGAGTGAGAGCCAGCGGCAGAGGGCTTTGGGCAACCCCCAGCCAAGATGAGGAGAAAGAAGTGCTGCTATGGTCGAAGAAGAACTTTGGGTCAATATAGCAATCTGTCCCCGTCTCCAGCTCATCTCTCACACACAAGAAAAATAACCCTTCGGAGATTAAAGTGTGAGAGATATATTTTTATAAAGAAGTGTGTTCGTTCGTTCGTTCATTGAAGTTCGTCATTATGTTTGATTATGTTTCTGCATGTATTTGTATATGCATACGTGTACTTGTATTACGGATATACAGCACTAAGAGAGATGGGTGATAAGGATGGATGAAGAGAGGGAGAGAGAGAGTCCCAGCAATTTGATCATAGAGAGGTATAACTTTTCCAACAGAGTCGATATAGAACCCGCAACGTAAAGCATGTAACTAGCATTGGGAGATGATTCCTTGTGGCGCAGCGGCTAACGTTCTAGATTACTACATCGCAGTAAGCGAGTTCAAACTCCAGTTGCGGTGCTTTTGCGTTTACTTTCGGAGTTGTACTCTTTATCAATGTATGAAACTCCTTAACTCCACAGCATTCAGTTTGATAGTTCCACTACTGTCCAACGGCTTTGGCATTAGATAATCCTCGAAGGTTGATATGCCTTTAAACTTAGAAATTGGAACCGAATTAGGAAAATGAAAGGTAATACTTGTCAGAATTATAAATAAAATATAGGATGACAATTATATGTTTTTAAATACCTTCGTATAGAAGTTAAAAGAAAAAACAAATACTAATACTCATTTACAAATGTTTAAAGTATGTGGCTACCAGTACGAACAGGAGTAACAAATAACAATCAGCTAACCTTGAGTGCTTACTTGTAAATCGCGTGAGGTAACCATAAGGTTAATTGTGAGGCAGCACCAGCTTACGATTGAAACTTAAATAAGCATGGTTTCATATAACTGCTCTACCAAAGTTTTCCTCAAAATCCCCATTTCTTTGCTCTTACAACTTTAGTTGTCAGTGGATTTTATGGCCTAATGGGTAGAGTGTTTGTTGCCAATGGTCCGAAAGACCAGGGTTCAATCCCTGGTCGAGTCATAGCAAAAAATTGGTACTTAATGTCGCCTTGCTTAACACTCAGCATTATAGGGTATAAATTAAGGGTAAAGTGGAGCAATCCAGGGAAAGGAGTAGCACCCTCCCCTACACCATGGTGTAGTAGCTATTGAAAAGGGAGCCTTCTGGTCGCCCTCTACTAAGGTCACCAACTTTACTTTACTTAACAATAAACAAGTCATTTTAACAGTTATGGTCCCCAGTTACTGACGGTACATAAAATCTATATTCCTAGTAATATTGAATCGATAAGCACTTCATATTTAGTTCTAATATTAATCTTCAAGAGCCAATGTATTATTAATTTTCAGTCATTTTAAACATGTAAACACCACATACTTAATTCCAATATCGATATTTCAAAAGATAACGAATGCGATTCAAAATCTTTAAAAATATTTTCGTAAACAGATTTATTTGAATCATAAATGGGCCCCTGAGAATAGTAGAACTTCAAGTCAGTGTGTAAATGGTTACTTCACACACCAGAGGTGCAGAAACACCAAATGAAGTTTTGCGCCATACAGAGAACACCTTCTCCCTTTTTAGGGAAGGGGTGAGTGGTGGTTCTTCACCCTTTACTGGGGATGCAGTCGGCATATAATAAGCCCTTCTGACAGGAGAGCGAAACTTTTGAAGTGAATTTTTAAAATTTTCCAATTGCCAAATAAAGTCTATATAATTAACGTTATTCAATATTCAAAGTTTTTTTTACCAAAAACTAAAATAGATTTTCTATTTTACGCAGATCATTAGAACTATTTGAAAATATATTAGTATAACTTTATGAATAGTTCACTTTCAAGATTTGCATGACTATACGAGCATGCTGAAACGCTCTCGAGTCAAGCAAGTTGAACGGCGGAAGGAGTTTCTATCCTAGACAAAACTGTGTTTAACTTCACTCTAATGCCCTTGGCAAAGTATGACTATCACTTCTCAAATCCAGCAATGGATAAATAGCCATTTAGCCTTTGAAGGGCAACCGATCTAGGAGAAGGAAAACTTCGAATTCAAAACAGCTATACTCTCCTTAAAAATTGACTGTGTCTGGTTCTGTTCATATCAAAAGAGCAAGGTAAAATACAAAGAAATATTTTGAGTCAAATTACGCTTTAGTTTCCGAGAGTTCAATTCGAATTGGTTGGGTTAAAGGCGTATGAACTCCTATTGGGTTATTTAATATCAATGTCATCTTTGTAGAAGAACAGGAGTACTATTTAACCCATAGCTTGGGAGGGGGTGAGATAAGGTGGCTCATAACTTTCCAAAGGGTATTAGTTCAAAAGAGAACGTTATAGAGTGACCAGAGTTCGAACTCGCTCACTAGGATGTCACAGTCTAGGATCGCCGAAGGTAAGTACCGATAACTCTGTTCTGCACTTAAATAGGTGATTACATAAAGATACCAAATACCATAATTAATCCGATGCTTGTATGTTTGACTAAGCAAAGCTTTTAAAATCATGAAAATCTTGCGTGTTGTAATGGTTAGTTTTCAGATTATCGTGAGTTCGTTTGATTCTCACCGGGTGCCGCGCAGTCCAGGCCTCGTGCTAAACTAAAATAAGCTCAGTAAATAATCGCTAAAGGAATCCTGGAACTACAAGCAATTTATGTGACCGACTAAACAAAACTTAGCAAATTTAAAGAAATATTTTACTGGGAAAGTGATTATAGGAATTAAAGTTTTTGAAAATCGTTCTTTATTAATCATTTATTAAAATTGAATATATTGAAATAATATAGAAATTAAGTATTTTCGGTCCATCAAATATTTGAAGTAATCAGAAACAGAAATTATCCGCTTCAGGAACCACTGGAACGAGAGTTAATTTTTCTCATTCGATTTAACGTGATTCTAGTAAAATTACCCTCTCTGCTGTTATTGGAAAAAGTATTTCTAAAACGAATAACTATAGAAGAAAAAAAAAGGGTGAGGGGTAACTGTGATCGGTTATCATTGGGAGTAGCCAGCTGTTCGTCAGATGTTAAAATAACTTTTTTCCTTCTCTATTTACGCTTAAGTGCAACCCCAAAATGCCTCTTGCACATTCGGTTAAAAATAAACAAAATATGAATGTACTAATTTCACTTTAATGCAAGCAATAGTTTTAGCTGGATTTATTGGCCAGGTCTCACACACACACTTACATGCACAAACATACACACATAGGTGTGCTCATAGTGTAATGGACTCGTCGACCCGACTTTAAACCCTATCGGTACTGTTTGCATTTCAAATAGCGCTAATACCGTTCGGAAAGGTGTAAATCCCACTCTTCTTTCAGCAATGAATTAAATAGTAGGACAAATAGGGTTATTTAGCCTTGGTATGGCAATCGGTCTTGGAGAAGGAAATCTCTGAATTCAAACATGTAAACTCTGTTTAAAACACTGACCTTGGGTCACATCCGGTTTGTGCATAGGGGTTGAGTAAATATATGCACGCACATACAAATACACATACATACACACTCATATACACGCATATACAAAAACAATAACACACTCACACACGAGCCCACTCGGGTTAGACTACAGAATATGCCAACGGCATCCCTGCAGAGGGTTAAGGCCCCTCCACCCATCAACGGTTGTCCTGGTTGTTAGACTAATCCATATGAGGCTCCAGACCGGGAACTTTGGGGAATATGAAGTACTCCTTCATTAACATTACCACATCTCCACTTTGGTATTATCTATTAAGGTCTCCTTTACTATTTAACTGTGTACAAACGAATGAATAATTTTGAGTACACTTATTCGCGTTAGATTGGAATAATCATCATGTCGTGCCGCTAGCACGGATATCCCTGACCCTCTGTCGCCACTTCTCCCTATCGTTCATCGCCTCTGGCAGGTCTTCAGGGCTACATCCAGTATCCTCTCGTAGCTGCTGAATGTATGTTCGAGCTGGTCGTCCTGCTTTTGCCCGGCCATATGTGGGGGTCCATTGGAGTACATTACTTATGAGCTCGTCCTTGCTTCTCCAGCAGTGTCCTGTGTGTCTGGTTCGTCTAACTTGGATAGTTTTCGTGATGGGAGGCAGGTGGCTGTATAGTTGGTGCCATGTGGGGTGTTGCCGCCAGGACTTATTCAATATTGCTCGTAACATTCTTGTGTAATTGCCGTCTTGTAATACTTTAGTAATAATTATTAATGATGATGATGATCATCATCATGTCGCGCCGCTAGCACGGATATCCCTGATCCTCTATCGCCACTTTTCCCTATCGTTCATCGCCTCTGGCAGGTCTTCAGGGCTACATCCCGTATCCTCTCGTAGCTGTTGAATGTATGTTCGAGCTGGTCGTCCTGCTTTTGCCCGGCCATATGTGGGGGTCCATCTTTGTTGGTTATTTAATGCCAAAGCTATTCTTCTAGAAGAACAGTTGTGGTGCTATTTAACCCATAGCTGGGAGGATAAGGGGGTTCACACCTTTTCTAAGGGTATTTGCCCGAAAATGAACGTAATAGCGCGACTGGAGTACGAACTCGCGTACTACGATTCCGCAGTCCATCGCTTTAACCATTACACCACATACTATTCAGTTACAAATCATGCATGTAAACTTCTAAACAAGACTTAGCATTAAATAACCCACTGGGTTAATATACTATAAAACACAATCAAACCACACACACACACACACACACACACACACTACCTAAACAGTATTGTAATTTAAGAGATGAAAATGAAAAAAAAATATTTGATTCATACTTTGTGGAAAAGGCGTAAATACGATATCTTTTTCTTCGGAGGTTCTAGAACAATTTAAAATGGAGTTTACTTTTCAACATATCTTTAATGTTCTTATTACAGTGAATCACTAAACATGGTTCACTATGGATAACCAGCGTTATGTTGGTTGTGATACTCGCGGTTCTTTTGTGGTAATCAATCTTAGAAATGAACATCCTTGCTTACCTTCATTAATCTGACAGTACATCCTTGCTTACCTTCATTAATCTGACAGGAGACCGTAGGTGACATGATTACTGTATGTGGGTCCAAAATCTACCTTAAAATAGATTTTTTCCAATAGAGTTTTCTCGTTTTATTAGCTTAACTTGGCATGAGTTGCCATTTCAGAGCATTCGGTCGCGGTCGAGATCATACTGTATGATTTGAATGGCTCCCAACGTAAAAGACTAATTAATTAATCATATTCAACATTGGACTTCTACACATAAGGTGCATATTTACTATACTTAGTGCAGTCCATCACAAGCCTGAAATAAAAATCGCCGTAAAGTATGTGTTATAGTCTGTTACCTGTGTGACAGACTAAACAAAACGGAATAAATTACAAGCATAAAAAATATACTTGTATCTTCAGACATTTTCTTTTCGAAAATCAGTAGTTTAAATAGAAGTTTTTTGTTAAAATCTGGTGCTGAATCGCAGGTGCTCGTAGTGTTACGGTTATTGTCGGAGACATGTGTTCAAATTCTGGACGATGCTGTAAAAATTTCATATACCTATGGAAAAGGTATTTTTCCTTCTATCCTCTTTCAAGCTAAAGCTAAATAGTTGGGTAGACTGACCCTTTATCAATGCGATAGCAACCAGTGTAGGAGAAAGATTTTAAATCTGTTAAACTCTGCAAAAAACTGACATTGTATCGCATCTTGCTCTTGGCTGGGTAAATATATATTTTCAGGTATTGAAAATTACTCGGCTGAACGAAAAAATTATTTATCTATTTGTTGCATAATCATAATACAACTATAAATATATGCGGAACAAATGTAAGCGGAAACTTAGTCAACAATAATGTCGAACTTCAATGCACGAACAAACACACTTCTTTATAAAAATATACCTCTCACACTTTATTCTCGAAAGGATTGACGTTGGTTGTATGTGAGAGGTGAGTTAGACACAGAGACAGACTGCTACATATTGACCCAATGTTCTTCTGACTATAGCAGCACTTCTTTCGCATTCTGGCTGGGGTGCTCAACCGTGGGTCACTGAGGGCCCAAAGCCCTCCGTCTGCCGCTGGCTCTCAATTCGGCATCTTGTCCCCAAATGACTCCAACTGCAACTCGAACTCCCCCAGGCCGTCTGTGGCTCCTCCACCCGCTTCCTGTGGGCGTACACATCTGCCACCATTACCGAATTCAACCACGTCCACAGGTCAAGGTGATATTCCGATATCTTCGACCGGATGCACCTGTTTCGCTGTTCTTCCGCTTATTTACACAGGTGCATCTCTTTACTGACGGCTCGATCGAGGGTCAATATGTTACATATTTAGGATTTAGAAAAGTCGAAAAGTAATGTATATAATGTACTGAACTCCTGTATGAATATATGTCATAGCATGTACTTTCCTGTCTCTTGGTCATTCCTTCCTGTGTCTGTTCAAAAACGTTTCAGCACCTGCTTATAATTTCCACTACCAACAACCATGGTAGAAAAAATATAAACACCTCAGTCAAAAAAAAAAAGGTTTCGACGTGTGTTTTTATAATACTTATTTACCCAACCCCTCAGCTCGGGCAGGATATGACACAAGGTCAATTTTTTAAGCGGAGTTTAAATTCAGAGTTTTCCTTCTCCTAGACTAGTTGCCTCACCAAGGCTGAAGAACCTAGTCTGCCCTACTATTTACCCAAAGCTGGAGGGAGAATGATTGAATTCTTACCTTTCCCAAGGGTAATCAGTCTCGTCCAGGATTTGAACTTGTGTCGCCGTGTTCATTTCCTACGACGATAACCGTTACACCACGGGCACCTCCTGTAGTGTTACGTTCTTCTATTCTTATAACCACTTCTGTCATTAAGAAAGGTTACTGGAATAACATATATATAAAGCTTAAAACTTATATATGCTACATGGTTGGGAATCTTAGTTTTTATCAGTTCTTAAATATCAACTAGATATTTGAACTTCTGTATAAATCCAGGAAAGAGTGTTTCAGCTGCCAAAAACTGATTGCTGAGTTCCATAACATATTGGAATATCTTAAGAGAATATTTTATTGTGAAGTAACATTACATTTTCCTCTAACACATTTAGTAGTGCATCATCATCATCACCATGTCGTGCCGCTAGCACGGATACCCCTGACCCTCTCTCGCTGCTTTTCCCTATCGTTCATCGCCTCTGGCAGGTCTTTAGGGCTACATCCCGTATCCTCACATAGCTGCTTTTGCCCGGCCATATGTGGGGGTCCATAGGAGTACATAACTTATGAGCTCGTCCCTGCTTCTCCAGCAGTGTCCTGCATGTCTGGGTCGTCTAACTTGGATAGTTTTCGTGATGGGAGTCAGGTGGCCGTATAGATGGTGCCTTGTGGGTTGTTGCCGCCAGGACTTGTTCAAATAGCCCATTTCAAATATCACCTCCGTTCCCTTTCTTTGCAACAATGTTATCTAAAATTATTATGTTATCTAAAATCATTATGTTGTTATTTTTATTATGTAGGTATCAGACTATTACTTAGTTAATAAGCTTGGTTAGTTCTATCATTTGCTTTCTAATAACAGATGACTAGCGAATTGAATTACCACGACCAGAAAATCTGCCGAACACCTACGCACGATCCTATTTACCCAACCCCTCTGCTCGGGCAGGATATGACACAAGGTCAATTTTTTAAGCGGAGTTTAGCAGGTTTGAATTCAGAGTTTTCCTTCTCCTAGACTAGTTGCCTCACCAAGGCTGAAGAACCTAGTCTGCCCTACTATTTACCCATAGCTGGAGAGAGAATAATTGGATTCATACCTTTCCCAAGGGTATTAGTGCTATGTGAAATGCAATCAGTCTTGTCCAGGAATTGAACTCGTATCGCCGTGTCCATATCCTACGACGATAACCATTACACCACGGGCACATCCAAAAACACCTACACATGATATACGGGAACACTTCGACCTTATTAGGTCTCATCAGCAGTGTATACCGTAACCTCCACCACTGGAGATCGAACCAGCGACCACAGATTGCAGTGCCGAAACTCTACGACTGAACCACCATGTCCTCTGGAAAGAATACGGATGTAACTTACAAGACACATTTAGGTTATTTGGCCGCGCAATTACCATGACTAGTTGATTTGGTGTCACTTGTGTGCAATATGAACTGGTAGCTGATGAGACCTAATAAGGTCGAAACAGCTGTCGAGTGTTCCCGTATATCGGGCGTAGGTGTTCGGCGGATTTTCTAGTCGTGGTAATTCAATTCACAATATTAATTCCTCTACTCAAAAAAATAAAAATAAAAATAGAAATAAAAATATGAACAGATGACTTATCTTTTTAAGAAATCAAGAAAACAAATCATTTCAAAATGTACAAACTTATATGTGTATTGAAAGTTGAGGAATGTCAATTTCAGTATGAATTAATATTCAAGTAATTACTTATAAACAAAGCTTTGTAAACATTTATTTATAGATAGATCAACCCCTTTAACACAACCAGAGTGTGACTCTAGTTCATTTTGAACTATAGCTAATTTGAATTGAAAGTTACATTGTCTTAGACTGGTTTCCACCCCAAGGCTAAAGTGCCTTGTCTGCCCTACTATTTTCCCATAACTGGGTGTAGAAGAGATTGACTCATGACTTTCCCAAGTGCATTAATGCTAACAGACAGAAATACAGTCTCGTACAAAATTTGAACTTCGCCACCATATCCATTTTCTACGATTGCAAACACTACTCTACGCGCGGCTCTATAGTGTATATTTTTCTGAAGACATTCTGATAGAGTGTAACGTAAAAGAACTACACGTTCACGTTTTCCAGAGGTCCCAGGTTCAATTCCATCTACAGGAAAGATAACAAATAATACTGATTATGACACTTCTACCTGGATATGGTTCACGGAATTAGAGCAAACTACACCCATGGATTGAATAAAAGGTCCTTTTCGTAGTTCTCTGTAGGCTCCCGAGTTCGACAGAATTCACCTGAATAAATCCGAAGGGTATATCGATCGAATCGTTGTGAGTATAACAATAAAGAAGAAGACCATATTCCGAACATCCTAAATGATAAAAAACACAAATACGTTTTCTTCAATGGAACATTTTAGCTTAACATATATTACAATAAAGATATAACTTCAAAGCAATAAGAACATAAAAATGATGTCTACCGAGAATGAAACTGTGATAATCTTATGAAAGATGGCGATTTTGATTTAAGCACAGTATATGTATGGAGTCTTAACACTGCAGTTAAATTCCTTATTTCTAAACCTGTGTACGAATAATCCGTATATGTTGTCATCAACTGCAATAAAAATATGAGTCAAAAGTTTTGCAATATTTTGGTACAAGCAGTTTAACCAGAGAAAGTGCTAGTTGGTGCGCAGACACGTTGTGTATTGCTTCATTCCGTGAGCAATTTAAAAGTCAAACATTCAACATAGTCAAATTTCGAAACTTACGCTTTAAGAATTCGAACTGAACCAAGCCAAGTCGGTTGGGGTTGTAGAATACACCGACTGCTTCTCTGCAAAGGAGTAAGATTTCCCCAACGAGTGTTGGGGATATGACACTAAACAATCTGAGGGTGAGATTCCAGTAATGCTGGAGCTTTGCGGAATGTGGAGTACTCCTTGATTGTTAACGCTCTCAGGCTCACGCTAACCCAGAGTGGTACTACCTTAAAGGGTCCTATCTATGAGTTAAATAGAACTGTTTGTCATTTAAACTTAGTACAAACAAATGACATGCTAAACTGAATTGTTCGTATTACAAACTGTTTGATCATTTAACTGTGTATAACAAATGACTGATGTTTAATTGTATTGTTTGTGATACATAGTAATACCTGGAACCATTTTTCTTTGACTTATGCTAAACTGAATTATTTGAAAATGTTCCGTTTGATCTTTTAACTGTGCGTAAACTATCTAACTTGGTTGAGTTAAGTTAACAAATCATATGTATCTAATGCAGAATATTAAACCGGATGTAGCATTAAATAACCTACAATGGTTGATATGCCATAAAACCAAACCAAATCGAACTGAACCGTAACGTCGCGGAAGAAACATTTACTGAGCGGAAAGTGTAAGTGCAGATGATCACATTAGCGTAACCAGGTGGTTCAAGAAATTTCGCACGGGTTACAAGATACCCGATGATCAGCTAAAGTTAAGTTGGTCTAAAACCGTGAATTTCAATCCATAGAGACGAATCAAGCAATTAGTACCCGGAGAGTATCAGATGAGTTTGGTATCTAACACTCCAGTATGATTCATCACCATTACGACCCCAGCAACCTCCCATGGAGCTGCCGAATTGTGTCTCACATACAACCAACCTATAGCAAAACTTTTGACACCCAAGCATATTACTTATCCGTTTTATCTTGAATTTTCTGAATTACATCAGCAGGCAGTTGCAATTTTATTTTCTGTCCGTTTGGTTTCGTTTGGCCAAGTTTCTTTGTTTAATAGCATATCAAACTTCCTGGGTTATTTAATACCTAAGCCATTTTTGTAGAAGGAGAAAAGTTAAATCTATCGCTGGGGCGGGGGCACATCAGGGAGATCATACTTTTCCCAAAGATATGAGTCCAAAAGTGATCGTAATAGCGCGACTGAAGTACGAACTTGTTTTCTATGAAGTCACCGTCCATTAAGTTAGCCATTACGTCATGGGGATTACCCCTTTCCATCTTTGTAATGTTGTAGCGTTACAAATGTATTAAAAAAGCATTCATAATTTCCATTTCTCACACTTTTATATGTTGTATTATGGTTTTATTTCATTTATTTAACGGCATATCAATCCCTTAGATGTTATTTAAAGCCGAAAGTTGAAAAAATAATTTATGCTCAGTTATAAGTGGTCATTTATTTCCATCTGATTTACGTACCTCTTCCCATCTAGTAACAATAAACATTTACTTGCACACAGTTATATGGTGGCCCAGTCGGCTGGGGCTGTAGAATAGACCGACTGCATCTCTGCAGAAAGGGTACGACTCTTTCAACAAGTGTCCTAAATATGACACTAAACAATCCGATGGTGAGGCTTCAGTAATGCTAGAGCTTTGAGGAGTGTGGATCACTCCTTTATTGCCATAATTATCAGATCCACTTTGCCCTGAAATGATAGCACCTGATATGGGTCATATAGAACTAAGGAATGTACTTATGCTAAATTGAATTGATTGGAATAGAACTGTTTATATGTATGAAAATGGATTTAGTATTAAATAACCTACAAGGGATGATATGCCATCAAACCAAACCAAACAGTTATGTTGTTACAAGTATTCCTCTATAATACAAATAATTTGCAAACATCTTTTGTGATTTTAAGTATTCCTATCTAATCCTAATAATTCACACACAGTTATATGATTTCAAGTAACAACAACTATCTTGAATTTTAATCCTTTTGCAATGTGTCTGAATAAATGAGTGCACTATCTGTTAATTTAGGTGTCATTTAGGAAAAAAACTTGAAGAATCATATTTCTGAAGCGGCTAAATTTATTATAATTCAACGAGGGACCCAAACAACATGTGTAAGTGTCATGATAAGCAGATCCTCCCTAGAGAGCCAGTATGGGGGACCGTATCAGTATCCTGTGAATGTGTGCTGTTCTTTTTCCAGGTTCACAAATGACGACCTTAGCAACCTCTAAAATCAGAGACTTGAACGCAAAAAATGGACTTAAGACAACAAAATAGCTTTTTACTGCTATTTCAGAAGCAACCCAACGTGGTTATTGAAAAAGAATGATAGAAATCGAGGAAAAATTCGGTAGATTTTAGGCAATGAGCCAAAGACTTGCTGGCCAAGCTAGGATGATAATGAAGAAAGATTGGTTTTTGACCTTGAAATATTAGAAATAATTTGAGAAACATGTCAACAACACCCCAATTCAAGAATCAAAACAGTAAATACTAAAAAACAAGAACACTCTAACCGAATTTAAACACAAAGTAACAGTAATCGAAACACGATACATCCGAATATACAACAACCACTAAAAAATGTACAGACTATAAAAAGAATGATATCTGAAAGGAAAACAACATTACCATCTCTCAAGAACCAAGATTGGAAAACTTTTAAGGTAAGAAATAAATAAAAACAAATTATTAACACATGTCTCAACGAACAACATCATGCAATTAAAAGAACTAATCCATGCGGGAGCGAAATTAGTCTGGGAAAAAAATCATTGTTCCCTTAAAGAACACTAACAAATTTTAAAAACCTGGATGGGAAATCAGATTGGAAATACAAATGAGAAATCTTCTAGAACAAGCAAAAATGCTGAGACAGAAGTAAAACACGAGAGTACGTTGGGATGAAAAGAGCAAAACAAAACAATTAGAACGAATAATATTACTCGAAGATATTAATCAGAAGGTTCTGGTGAAAGAAGAAAGACTAAAAAGATACTGAGATAGGACTAAACAATAGAGGCAAAGCAGGACATTCCAAAACAACAAAAGAAAATTCTTCCAGCACTTAGAGGGGGAAGATACGAAGCCATACCCACAACTGGATGCAAGGGAAGCAAAACAGTTTTGGAGAAAAATATGGGGACGTAGAGATCATAACAGAAAAGCCGAGTGGATAAAGAACATGGAAAAATGTTGCAAGGACAGGAAGAGGACCCTAAGGCCAAATTACAACTCAATTAATTCAGAGCAACACTAATAAAAATAACAAATTGAAAAACGTAACGCCATGATGGCATAAATGGATTCTGATCTTGAACTCACTCCCATCCATGAGAGACTGACTATCGAAATGAATAGACGCTTAGAAGAAGCAGACATACCCGAATGGATGACCAAAGGAAATACACATATAGGAACTACCCCAATCTTGAACTCACTTCTATCCATGACAGACAGACTATCGAAATGAATAGATGCCTAGAAGAAGCAGACATACCCGAATGGATGACCAAAGGAAATACACGTATAGGAACTACCACAAACAATTATTGACACATGAGGTGCCTACCTATAATTGGGAAAATACTAACGGTACAAATTTAGGAGGATAGTTTCTACTCGTTAATAAGCCAGAAGGCATTCAGAGGAACAGAAGAGTCACTAAATATTGATCAAGACATCCTCACGGAGAGCAAACTGAAATAAAAAAGTGTAGCTATGGTGGGGATTGATTATAAAAAAGCATTAAGATATGGTGCAGCAAATATGGATAATAGACTGTTTCAAAATGTACAAGATATCCGACTAAGTCATAAAGTTTATCGAGAAAACATAGTAAAAAAAGAGAATGGAAGTGACGGCAAAAGTAAAAAGCTTAGGTGAAGTGAAAATCCAGAAAGGTGTCTTCCAGGGAGATTCGCAATCACCATTACTATTTATGATATTGATGATGCCATACAATCACATACTTAGGAAATGCACAGGCCGATACAATCTAACAAAATTGTAAGAAAAAACCAATCACCTCGTGTGTATGGACGGCATCAAACTGTTTGCCGAAAATGAAAATTGGAAACCCTATTACAGGTAGTGAGAATATATAGTCATGATATAGGGATGGGATTCGGGATTGAAAAATGTACCTTGCTATTAGTGAGAAGCGGCAAACGACACATGACGAAAAGAATAGAACTACCAAACCAAGGAAATATCAATCCTCGGAGAAATGGAAACTTACAAATATTTTTGGTATATTGGAACTGGACATCATCATACAAGCTGAGTTGAAAGAAAACACTTTAAAACGAATATCACAGGAAAAAGGAAAAAAATTACTGGAAACCAAACTATAGAGCAGAAACCTCATCAAAAGGGATAAATAACTGTGCTGTCCCTCTTGTAAAATACTCGAGACAATTCTTGACGGGGACGAGGGAAGAACTTAAAGAAATAGACCAGAAAATAAGAGAACACATGAATATGCATAAGGCCTTACACCTCAAAGGTGACGTAGTCCATATGTGCCGAGAAAAGAAGGAGGAAGAGGATTCACTTGAATTGAACAAAGCGTCGATACATCATTACAATGTCTCGAAGACTACATAAAAGATGCAGCCACCAGAAACAAAGCAGATGAAAATACAAACAACCTAAAGATCGATAGATCAAAAATAACAATTAAACAAAAATAGAAGGCTATGTATGGATATTTAAGCGACAAACAAACAAAAATCTTACACGAGTAAATTTGGACATTGCTAAGAAAAGAAAACCTCGAGTGAGAAAGGGGTGTGTGTGTCCTCGTGGTGTAATGGTTAACGCGATGGACTGTGGAAATCGTAGTTAGCGAGTTCGAACTCCAGTTGCGCTATTACGTTCACTTTCGGGCAAATACCCTTGGGAAAGGTATGAACCCCCTTATCCTCCTAGTTATGGGTTAAAAAGTACCACTACTGTTCTTCTAGGAGAATGGCTTCGGCATTAAATAATCTCGAAAGGTTGATATGCCATTAAACAAAGAAACCAAACCAAACCATCAAGTGAGAAACTGAATGTCTTCTGATTCATGCAAGATGCAGCACAAAACAATGCCCTAAGAACTATATCAAAGCAAAAATAGATTAGATACAACTGAATAGCAGTTTAGATTATACAGTGATCCTATTTACCCAATCCCTCCGCTCGGGCAGGATATGACACAAGGTCAATTTTTTAAGCGGAGTTTAACAGGTTTGAATTCAGAGTTTTCCTTCTCCTAGACTAGTTGCTTCACTAAGGCTGAAGAAACTAGTCTGTCATAAGATTAGATATATATATATAAATTAATTTACAATAATTCTAACCGACAATAAAATAAAAAACGGATGTGGGCTAAATGAGGAGATAACTCTTCACCCCTCTTCTATCCCCTCCCACCTTCTTTCCTATGTCTATTCTGATTTATTTTTTCCATAAGATCTGAAGATGTCCTGTTAATTTTTTTTCGTGTTTTTTGATTTTTCAAAAGCACATAACATATATATATATATATATATATATATATATATATATATATATATATAATTTAATATTCAGTTGGTGTAAAAAAATAGATTGTACAATTTGCTAATTCTACAAACTGATATATGGGGAAAAAAATTGAAAAAGAAAAGACGAAAAACACGAAAAACAAGTTGAAAGTAATTAAGTTGCAAGTATGTCTTGTCAAAAGAAAAAAATACCGACAGATTTACCTATGCTAAAACGTAATAAAAGTGCTTAATACACGAGATAGAGATAATGTTATGGTGTAATGGTTATCATCGTAGGAATTGGACTCGGCGACACGAGTTCAAATCCTGGACTGAATGCATTTCACATTGCACTAATACCATTGGGAAAGGTAGGAATCCAATTATTCTCCCTCCAGCTATGGGTAAATTGTAGGACAGACTAGGTTCTTCAGCCTTGGTGAGGCAACTAGTCTAGGAGAAGGAAAAACTCTGAATTCAAACCTGTTAAACTCCGCTTAAAAAATTGACCTTGTGTCGTATCCTGCCCGAGCGGAGGGGTTGGGTAAATATGATAATGATATGAAAATAATTCCTACATGGCCAAGAGCCGTTTGGTGAAACCTAGGTAGACTCGCTCTTGTCCATGCAGGAATTATTTTCATTATATATATATATATATATATATATATATATATATATATATATATATATATATATATATGGAGTGCAGAAGGTTTTAAACAACTACGTCTTCATATTTTTTTAACAGAGATTGGAACAGTAGATTTAAAATGATCAAAAACGTCTAATAATATCCGTTTTGATTGAGGAGTTCAACGAGATATGATAACACCTTTGTGTCTTGTGCTTACAAGAAAGTGATTTTTTTTGTCTTTTTTTAATGGTTACGGTGTAATTTTTATGAGTTATACTGCAGGTATATATGCATGCATATAATCTATGTGTGTATGAATGTATGTATGTATGTATGTATGAGTGAATTCGTTCTCTCTCTCTCTCTCTCTCTCTCTCTCTCTCTGTGTATGTGTCTTTCTTTCTTTTATATAATTATTGCTAGGGCATCACTTAAGCAGATAATATGACAAATATAAATTATTTTCAAGAACAAGAAAAAATGAATCGCCTCTGGCAATATTCGAACCAATGTATCTCAATCCGAACTTGATATTGAGAAAACAACAATGTCTCTGAGTAAGGTACTAATTATTCCATCTCTGCATAGTTATCAGTGATATATTTGCCTTACTCTATCATAAGTGAGAATATAAGAATTGACTTATTACTTCCTCTGAGAAAAATGTAACCGAATAGGGAATAACGTTACTTTTTATTACTTTTATATGAAGTAACGTCTCTGTTAATTTTTGTCGGTTTTGTTTGGTGGTGTTTTATGGCATATCAACCCTTTTTAAGTTATTTAATGCCAAATCATATATATATATATATATATATATATATATATATGTATGTGTGTGTGTGTGTGTGTGTGTGTGTGTGTGTGTGTGTGTGTGTGATTTGTAAGCGAATAGTTTGTTGGTAACATTTTAAACGAATCAAAGCTCATGTATTGAGATAAAAAAAAAACACGCGGTTTTCAGAGGAAGACTTCATTTGTAGAAATATTCTCCAGCTTTTAACGTTTCGGTGTTTAGACCTTCAGGGCGTGTAAGATCAAAACACCGTAATCTAATGTTTCGACAAATAAAATCATCCGCTGAAGACATTGTGTTTTTTCATCTCTACACATTTTCATACATACACACACACACTAACGCACATATATATATATATATATATATATATATATATATATATATATATATATAGGTCTCTGTCAGACGTAGCCAAGTTTTATTGATCCCACCTTATGAGTTTTAAATGGCATCTATTTAAAAATAGTTGTAGAAATAGTATATCGTATGCAGCTTTCATAGACCTTTTACAACATAATAAAAATTTCATCATAGAAGTACACTGTGAATAAAAATATTTGTTAAGCTTCGCTTAGTTCTGGCGTGGAGCCACAATTGCTGGATTCTCAATGATGATGAAATTATTCATTATGGAATGATCAACGCGACTAGCCTATAAACCATCGTACTACCACGGGTTCCTCATATTTGACTAGCTAAAAAACCGTTCGAAACAACAATATTTTGAGTCAATTAAAATTATCAATCCGAATTTTAATCATAAAAACACTCTATGTAGATATCTAGTTTGTTCTGGCATAGAATCATAATAGTGAACCACTCTGTGAGAAGTGAAATCACTACAATAGCTTATAGTGTTTAAACTAGCTTCTGCTCTACGGTAAGCGCTTTGTACACTTTAGGTTAGCTAAGTGAAGAGCTGATTCGCTAAAATTACACATGATCAACCAAAATAGCTCTTTAACCACCACCCAATGGAATACATTCAAAACATTTATCAATGATATCAGCCATAATCGCTGATATGATTCAGTTGTCAGAGGTCGATATTTGAATTGTGATTTTTTTTTTTACCGTTGCGACTTTCATTACTTAATTTTTAAAAAAGAAAAATGACTCGTGTTTGATAAAAATAAACAACATTTTCTTCAAAGCATAGAAATTACTTGCTTAGGGAAGTTGATCGAGTAGAAACTCTTGCTCATGAAAAAAAGTATCTCTTCGAAAAGTTAAATCCAGTACTTGTAAAATGTGTAATGCCAGTGAAGAAATTTTAAAATGCAGTCCCAAAATGAACTTTGAAATTTGTTGTATTCTCAAGATTTATATTTTTCAGACAAATATAGACCAGATATGCCTGATTTAATAATAAAAAAACAGTTACCGGTATTTACCGACCACTTCACATGGGCATGATCTAACACAAAATTAAATTCTAAGCATAGTTTAAGAGGTTTAAATTTTCATTTTCTTAGATTGGTTGCCATACCAAGGTTAAAAACCTTAGTCTGCCTTACTATTTACCCATAACTGGATGCAAACCTTTCCCAAGGATATTAGCGCTATGGGAAAATACAATCAGCCCCGTCCGGGCTTTGAACTCTGGTCGCCGTGTCCATTTTTAACGACGAGAGCTATTACGCAATGTGCGCCTTATCTATATGTGTATTTAGAGAACCTGTACCGGTTACAGTACCGAGACTAAAAAGACCATTCTATTCTTACAAGGGGGTCTGTGTGAAGGGAAATACAAACAACATTTAACCCGCTTCGACGAGTTTATTTCCTATCCTACGACGATAACCCTTACGCCTTTTTTTTAAATCTGATCCCTCGACAACATACAGAATACAACACAGTGCCATTATAGAAGCTCTTTTGAAAGATCGAACTTCTAGCTTAGTTAAATCTATACCGAAGACGCCTTAGTTCAAATAACATTGCACTTTTTTTTATTTGAGCAAATAAACAAGTATTTTTTAAATTTCTATCCGCTTACCATTCTAAACAGTTTTAGGCATTTTTTAAAAATTTATTTTCCAAAATAAACTGGATCTCCATATAACAACCTTTATACTGTACTATACAAACTGCATTCATGAAGGATTTGCAAGGTTTCATGAAGGATCTTGAGGTCAACAAGAAGTTAAATTAGTTTCACCGAACTGGAAAGGAAATGCAGTAAGAGAATTATTTATTTGATAAAATAAGAGTAAAATTATGGTCTTTCATCCTCAAAACTATATTTCATTATCAGATCCTCCAAACTTAGATAAACAGAATCTTAAGACTGAATATTAGGTTTTGTTTATTCCTACAAGTTAGACAGCGGTATCCATCTTCTATCTAAATATAAACTAGTGGCTTCTGGAGGAGTATGATTAAATCGTGGGAGACGCCTTTCCTAAAGTTATAAGATAAAAAATGATACAAATAGTCAAGATCTGAGTTTGAATTCTTCACGTTCGTATTCAGACCTGATAACAATACACTATCTAGCAGTTTCCTCAAATAATTTTAGAAGGTTGTTGACTGACTGATTTTAATGGCAGTTCAACCATTCTAACGTTATTTTATGCCTAGTGGCAAGGAAATCGTAGTCGTTTTACGTTCATATTCATATTTTTATGTTGTTGCTTCTTGAATATTTTTTTCATACAATCTTATTTTATACAAATAATTTTAAACAATCCAATTCGACTCATTGATGGAACGTGGACAGGTACTATCACTCATTGTCAGAGTGGACCTGAAAGTAATGTCAATAAAAGGGTACTCCAGGCTCCTCAGATCTACACAAAAGGAGCCTTAACATCACATGCAGTTAAGTGTCATACTGAGGACGCCCATTTTTTTTTTGGGGGGGGGGCTTATCCCTCTGCAGTCATCGTGTCCTAAGCCCCTTCTACCAGACTATTTTAGACGGTTGTTGTCAATAATTAAGTTGCGTTTACTTTGGTACTAGGTTAGAATCATGGACACTCAGTCCGAATAGAATTCACTATCAATGGTCCGCTAGAATAGTTCATTAGCCATTTGACGACTGGAAGCTATCCAGGTGATAAATACTTAAATTTTTTTTTTTTTAATTTGATAACTTAAAAAAGAAATCATTGTAGAAGCGTTATTTACTATTTCTTTTAATGAGTATAGTGCTCAATCATTTAGAAAGTTAAAGGAAATTCATTTCTTATTGAATATTAATGATAGTAATCACACAATAAAAGAAAATCTAAGGAATTCATCATCATCATCATATCGCGCTGGTAGCACGGATATCCCTGACCCTCTCTCGCCACTCCTCCCTATCGTTCATCGCCCTAGGTAGGTCTTCAGGACAACATCCCGTATCCTCACATAGCTGCTGAATGTATGTTCGTGCGGTCGTCCTGCTTTTGCACGGCCATGTGTGGGGGTCCATAAGAGTACATCTCTTTTGAGTTCATCCCTGCTTCTCCAGCAGTGTCCTGCATGTCTGGCTCGTCTAACTTGAATAGTTTTCGTGATAGGGGGTAGGTGGCCGTACAGTTGGTGTCTTGTGGGGTGTTGCCGCCAGGACCTGTTTAAGATTAAGTAAATTTATCTTATAGAATATAAAGCTGTTAGGATATTTTCTCCAACGTTCTGATACTGCATTGGAGAGGCAGCAAATTTCTACGCATGTCTGCAACGGTATGGATCACAAGCAAGATAATTCATTCAGATGTTTTGAGTGTTTTGATGTTGTGGCGTCAAATTTATGATGCCTTATCGTCTTCGTCAAGATTTGTTTGATGGTTTCCTTGGTAACGTTGAATACAACATTCGGATGTCTGAATATTGTCAGATATTCATTTCAATTATAACAATTTATGTATGAATATATTTTTAATTATCCAACTTAAAGAAAAGAAATCCTAATTCATAAGATCTATTGGATTTTAAACTTTAAGGTGACAGAGACATTTTTCTTGTTACTTTGATGCTAAGGTTTCATAAGTGATATTCTATCAGCAGGTCGTTTGAGAGATGTTACGGATTTCAATATATGTGTATATATATATATGTATATATAAATATATATATATATATATATATATATGTGTGTGTGTGTGTGTGTGTGTGTGTGTGTGTGTGTGTGTGTGTGTGTGACAGAGACATTTTTCTTGTTACTTTGATGTTAAGGTTTCATAAGTGATATTCTATCAGCAGGTCATTTGAGAGATGTCACGGATTTCAATATATATATATATATATATATATATATATATATATATATATATGTATGTATGTGTGTGTGTGTGTATGTGTGTGTGTGTTGGGGGAAGCATTTCTTCGTAAATATTTATTTGATTAAACAATATAAAGATTTTTATCTTCATATTTTTGTATTTATTCCTTTCCATTTGCCGTATTGATGTTATAATTGCAGGCAGAATTGGCTTATAAACCTTCCATAATTAATTGATTCTTTAGTACTTTCTGTAATACCCTGATGTATATGAAGGTTATTTAATGCCACCTTCTGTGCATACATATATAATATATAGGATTTTTAAGAGATTAGTTTGATGGTAACTTTATTTTTTAACGAGTTAGGGCTCATTTGTTAGCATTCAATTAAATTGTTTCACTATCGCAATTTATTATATACACACAGATAAATGGTTTTAAGTATTTCTATTTAACACTAATAATTCTGTCAAATATTTATAATTTGTTTGCACTTAGTTAAATCGTTTTAAGTATAGCAACTTAACACAACTTATTCTATCTAATCATATTTACCCAACCCCTCCGCTCAAGCAGGATGGGACACAAGGTCAATTTTTAAGCGGAGTTTAATAGGGTTGAATTCAGAGTTTTTCCTTCTCCTAGACTAGTTGCCTCACCAAGGCTGAAGAACCTAGTCTGCCCTACTATTTACCCATAGCTGGAGGGAGAATAATTGGATTCCTACCTTTCCCAATGGTTTTAGTGCTATGTGAAATGCAATCAGTCTCGTCCAGGATTTGAACTCGACGGTAACCATTACACCACGGGCACCTCCCAAATTATTCTATCAATTATAATCTTTAGTAAAGGATTGAACAGATCTATTTAACCAATAGATGGGAGCCTAACAGGTACTATCAATCTGGGTCAGAGTGAATCTGGGGGGTAATGGTAATGAAGGGGTACGCTACATTCCCAAAACCTCAAGACCTGAGCCTCACCATAAAATACAGGTTAATGTCATGCACAGGATACTAAATGGTTACAAATATTGCTTCGTGATACTAATAATTCAATCTAACATTAATCATTTGTTTGCATGCAATTAAATGGTTTCATTTATAGTAAATGATTAAATAGTTTTATTTGATGGACTCTAACACATACTTCCTCTTTGAGTCAGAGGGGCGCTTAGCGCAGTGTAATGGTTTGCAAGATTGATTTGCAAACCTGCAAGAGTGAGTTCGAGTCTCATTGGGTGCCCATTCATTCGGCCTTGTGTTACATCTAAGCAAAACGCTCAGTAAGTTACTACCACTTCGAGTCAGAGTGGACCTGGGAGTAATGGCAATGAAGGGGTACTTTCCTAAGCTTCAAGATTGGAGCCCCACCATCTGATCGTTTAGTGTCATATCCATATCCAGGAAAATCGTCAGTGGGGGTTCTTAAGCCTCAGTAGGAAGTTGTCGTATTCTACAGTTCAAGCCAACTGGATAAATTGAACATTTGAACATTTGATCTTCTCAAGATAAATAAGCAATCCACAATAATGTAACACTTTCTTCTAAAATCTTTTGCAAGATATTTGAACAAGATTATTTTTTAAAAATTTAGAATGTCTCAAATTATGTATTTACCGAACTCCTAATGTACGGGTAGGATTCGATACAAAATCTTTTTTAAAGTGGAGTACAGCTGGTTTGAATTTAAAGTTTTCCTTCTCATAGACAAGTGGCTCTAAATGGGAGGTATAGAGATAGATTTATCCCTTGATCAAGAGTATCAGCCTGCAGTGAAACGTGAGTAGCTTTGTCCAGGGTATAAACATACATCACAGGGTCAATTTTCCATAAAGATAAACTTTATACTGTGTTCGAATGCATGAAACTGACTTGTTTCTCCGGATGTTTTCATAAGAAATTGTGACAAACTTTATTTTCACTTCTTTTCTTAATAAGAGATAAACAATAAATGCGTTTATTTTCATTGATTTTCCCTTCTCTTCAGAAAAGGTCAAGAATATCAATATCTAAGATGATATAAAACTTTGACAACATTCTCTTGACAAGAACTTTCAAATATCATTAGGTGAAGTTGGGAAAGATTACACACACATCTATATATATATATATATATATATATGTGTGTGTGTGTGTGTGTGTGTGTGTGTGTGTGTGTGTGTGTGTAACCCTGTTTCTATTATCGTCGTAATATTGTTCGGTGCGTTTTCGTTTTTAATCTTTCTCTTATGGTACATTTTGAATCCTTGTTAAAGTCGTTAGCGCTTAAGCGGAAATGTGGTTCTATAGAGACTTCTTTGTTATAATCTATAGATTTGCTCCAATACATTCAGATATTCACGTGTAACCAAGCAAGAAATGCTAAACTTCAAAAGTATTATGGTTTTGAAATCGTAATCAAGTCGTCTATATTAGGCAAATAATCATGAATTTGGCTACGCTATGTATATTTTTTTTGGTTTGTTTTCATTCTTGAAATATTGAAGGAGCGGTTGAATTATTCAGGGCAGATTCATATTGAAACAATCGATGCTTCTTCTTGCCTTCTTTCTATTATTATTCTATGAATTTGTTTTTCGAAAATAATAATTCGCCGTAATTCAAGGATTTTCTCGGATAATTTTTCCTATTGTCTATTTAATGTTATTGCATATTCTTTTAATTCTACAGCATTTCCGTTCATAAATATGTAAACACTATCAAACCCACATAAATAAAACAGATACTTAAACACATTTGAAAACACAGACAGTCCGAGAGAAAGACACACGCACTTTTATTTGTAAGTGTTTGTATACTAAATACGTGTGTTTGCGTGAAGTACCATGTATAAGTCTACGATAGCTGCCTTTGTGTATGCTCAAATGTGTATGTATATAAATATATATACTTATCAAATTATTTCTCCTGTACATAATGGATATGACATTGAGACATATGCTCATGCATGTTTACCTATATATCACAAAAGCGCTTACACACAGATACATACATACATACATACATACATACACACACACATATATATATATATATATATATATATATATATATATATATATATATTTTAAATAAATGTAAGGTTTTTTATTTTTTTCATTTTTTATTTTTTTAATAAAAGTAAGGTTTTTTATTTATTTTTATTTCATTTTATTTTTATTTTTTTTGTTATCCAAATTCTAAGCTAGGTGGGTTTTTTTTATATGCAAATTCTAAGCTAGGTGGGATTTTGGTGAATATAAGACGGCGATTTCTGCTTTAGAATTAGTCGAAGTTAGGCTTCCTGATGATCCGATAAGGGGAAACTTTAGTAGAAGATTTTCGACTCGCGATTTAAGTTAATTTTATAATTGGCTCCACTTGTGTTGAGCACTTTTGTAATTGTAGAATTGCAGGATTCGCGGAAGGTTTTTAGTTTTCTTTTGACCAACTGACTGCGTATCCCTTGATTTTTTTCAAGGGGTCGGACGAGGTTGGCCTTTTCTTTCTTTTTGACCTATATTTTTTCTTTTCCCCCCGGGCGGTGATTCGAGATACTTTTATCTCTTGTTCCTGGCGGGTTTTTTTTTCTAGTACCGTGAATGCTGGTAGATATGAGATTAGTATATATATATATATATATATATATATATATATATATATATATATATATATATATTGTCATCCATAAACAGTTTCGTTGTATCACAACTCATCCATGTGGCTAGACACATAAAACGTTATTGAAGACCAAAATATAAAAAAATCATGAATATGTTTTAAATCTTTCACTAGTATAGGGTTATATGTTTTTCATATATTATTTTCGATGTAAACTAAAGAAATAATTTGACGAAAAAACGATTCATAAAATAAGATATTATTTTCATTATTTAATGGCCGAAATTATTCAACAACAAATAAAGACAGTCTATAATTCTTATCTTGTTCCTTTCTATCTCACAGATTGGTGTTCATAAAATCCTTTTAGTCCGATCATGGACCAGGTACTTTTGCTAGTCTCTCTCACTCTCTCTCTCTCTCTCTATATATATATATATGTGTGTGTGTGTGTGTGTGTGTGTGTGCATATACACGCACAGATTGAAATTAATAACAACTTCGTTCTTTAACTTTTCATATAGACCAGAAATTCTTGATTTACACAAAAAGAGAAACAAAAGTTAACAGCTTCCTCAATAAGTTAAACACGAAATATGATTCGATTAAACTTGACAATGAAAATCCATATATACTATAACATTCTTAAACTCCTTGATATCGATAAATGAAAATAATCAAATAACTGTAGAAAAGAAACTCACTGATACGCATAATTGTCTCCACTCTAAACTTTTCCGCCTAATGAATCTTAAGGGTAGTCTGGCATGTTCTACTTATATAATCAGTGAATAATGGTACATTTAATACAATTAACAAAACGAAACTAGATTTTACATCTTGAAGCACCAACTAAAATTCTACGTTTATCAAGTTTAGAAAGCCATTAATATTGAAAGAAATGAAGTCCTCAGAGTAAAAAAAGAAACAACTCTAAAACAAAACAACAACACAAAAAAAAAATGCGAAACCTCCTTGGTACTGACATTCAAAAATACCATTTCTTCATTAGTACAAATTATCAAGAATCGCGAGAAAATCCTTAAAATAAAACTTGAAGTATGAGAGATATTCGCAGAAACCAGAGTGTTTGTATATCGTAAACCTAAAAAAAATTAGAGATAGGACACAAAGTTCCAAAATCTTAAAGAAGTTATCCAAAACAAATCTACGAAGAAAATAAAATATTGTCATCCATTCAAGGATAAAAAGAGATTCTGTTGTAACCACATCGATTACACTAATTCATTTACCAGTTCTATAAAATCTACCTCGAACCAAACTGTAAAAGCAAAAATAATTATTTCTTTTTTAGAAGGACACGTTGCTCCAAGGATTTATACTAAAATCAGAAAGACTCTTGAATTTTAGTATAAACAGCTACAGATTCAGAATTAAATTTTTGAATCATAATAAATTTATCCAAAAAGAACATTTCAACCAAACAAACTAGGATTTTAATGAAGACGCTGAATTCTCTCTAGCTGGAAAAAAAGATCAACCATTACATTATCTCTTGAAACCTATGAAAATAGATGGTTTGGTTTGGTTTGATTTCGTTTAATAGCACATCAACCATTGTAGGTTATTTAATGCCAAATCTATTTTTATACAAATAATCAGTTCTATTTCAAACAATTCAGTTTAGCACAAGTACACAGTTTAATTGCCAAAACAGTTCTATTTCAAACAATTCAGTTTATCATAAGCAAAGATGTTCGATGTCAAAAACAGTTCGGCTTCAAAAAATTCGGTTTAACATAATTACACAGTTTTGTTCTATTTGACCCATAGATAGGACCCTATCAGGTGCTACCACTTAAGGCCTGAGTGGACCTGAGAGCGATGGCAATAAAAGTGTACTCCGCATTACCCAAAGCTCCAGCATTACTGAAGCCTAATCATCAGATTGTTTAGTATCATATCCAGGATATTCGTTATGGGTTTTTTTACCCCTCTGTACAGGTGCAGTCGGTGTATTTTACAGCCCCAGCTGCATGTGAGACACAAAGTTAAATGTAAAAAGAGTTTTATTTCAAACAGTCTAGTTTAGAATAAGTAAGCATTTTAAGTGTCAAAACAGTCCCATCTTAAACCAATTCAGTTTAGCACAAGCACGCTGTTTAGTTCAATTTGACGCACAGAGAGGACCCTATTAGTGCTACCACTCCAAGCCAAAGTAGACCTGAAAGCAATGACAAAAAGGGGTATTCCGTATTCCCCAAAGCATTGTCATATTCAAGAAACTTGTAGAAGGAGACGTACGCCTCTGCAGAGATGCACTCGGTGTATTCTACACCCCCATCTGACTGGGCATGAAAATAGATGGATATTACGTCATGAAACCCTTACTCTGAGTGGATTCAACAATAAAATAAACTACCCAGAAAACAAATCATGTTAACCACTTAAACACTTATATTATCATTTTTCGTTAAGTTTTTAACTAAAAATATTAAAACATTAAAAAATCCATAAAATCTTATCGATTGATTTTCTTACTTGATATTGATTTTGGGAAGAAATGTTTCCAAATGTGAAAAAAAATTTAAACAACAGTCAATTGAATGGTTAAGTAGTCAACATAAAGTTCAACTCACATTCAAATGTGGATGCCAATTCATTGGCTTCCATGAGTATATTGGTCTTGCATTAAACATTTGCCATTGATGGCCTAAGATCGAAAACAGTTGGTATAAGCAAATCTATAAGATTTATTCATGAACATTTGAGCCAATTCTTTTTTTATTCATATCATATATATATATATCAGTGAATGAAGATTTTCTATCAATGTAAGAGGGTCCACATTTCACAGGGGTTATGTTTGTTGCGTTGAGGCTGGTAAAGGACAAGCCGCATTTTTTTTCATAAGCTGATAACAGGAGAACAGTGTACCAGTGTGTCACAGATTCTCCAAACAAGACATCTCCGGTTTTGTATTCAAAAATTTTTCTTCTCTTAGACTGGATGCTTTACCGAAGTTAAATACCCTAGTCTGCTCCATTATGTAGTCAAAGCTGGGAGGAGAGGAGAAGGATTCATGTTTTTTCCCAAGGGCATTAGTACGAAGTGAAATGCAAACAGACTCATCCGGATTTGAACTTAGCAGTTGGGTCTCTTTCTTAACGTCGATAGCCGTTACGCCACGCGTGCGTCCATCTTATATATATATATATATATATATATATATATATGTCTCCTATGTAAATACACATACTTGTATATATATATATATATATATTTACAAGTATGTGTATTTGTGCGTTTACATAGGAGACAGGATATATATATATATATATATATATATATATATATATATATATATATATATATATATATATATATATATATGTGTGTGTGTGTGTGTGTGTGTGCGTGTGTGTCTACATAGATAATCGAATGTATGTAAGCCTCTGAAATAAACTTCGCTAGACTTGTTTATTTATTTAGGCATTCATTTTTTTGCATCAACTTGGCATACTCTATATACAAAAAAAAAACCGCGTCATATGGTCTAACAAGAAAATATTACCGTTTTTTGTGGTTTCAACTATATATAGAAATGCGTAATACAGTAAAGATAGATAGATAGATAGATAGATAGATAGATAGATTTTTGTTATTTGGCAGAAAGTTTATGGTTATTCATGCAAATATTCCATCTCTCTCTCTCTCTCTCTCTCTCTAATATTTGAGGTGGTTGCAGAAAAGTTATCGGGTCCACCAAGGAGGAAATGATCAAGTCTTAAGAAAAATATTATCCCTCCTATTTATATTGTTAAACATTTGATTATGAAATTTTCTAACTTAGAAAATAAATCTCTTTCCAGTCCAGTTTAGCAATAAATTATAATTATGTATCTGTCACAATTTTTTTGTCGTCCAAATTATCAATATAAAGGAAAATAAAAGCTTATTAAATCTTTCACTCTCTTTTAATTAAAAACAACAATATCCTTACAGAACACTGTTACAACAGAAATTTAACTAATTAACGAGATGTCTTGTAACTATTAAATAAAAAAGGAGGTGCCCGTGGTGTAATGGTTATCGTAGGAAATGGAAACGGCGACTCGAGTTCAAATCCTGGACGAGAATGATTGCATTTCACATAGCACTAATACCCTTGGGAAAGGTATGAATCCAATTATTCTCCCTCCAGCTATGGTTAAATAGTAGGGCAGACTGAGTTCTTCAGCCTTGGTGAGGCAACTAGTCTAGGAGAAGGAAAAACTCTGAATTGAAACCTGTTAAACTCCGCTTTAAAAAAATTGACCTTGTGTCATATCCTACCTGAGCGGAGGGGTTGTAAATAGGATTAAATAAAAAAGGAACAACTTTATTCGACAACTTGACGTATCAAATTTATACCGAGTATATTTTGGTCTTGGTCAAAAATGAATTATATCCTGTTGTTGGGTTTTAGAATACGCCAACCGTATCCACTACCAATGCAAAAGACTCACCCTCAAAGAGGCGTCTTAGATCTGAGAAGTGTAGGGTACCTCTTCACTGCTATTACTTCCAGGTCTATTCAGAGTTAAGTTCACATCTATGGATCAAATAGAACTAGTGTTCTGGGTATGACACTATACAGCATCTAGTAGTGAGGCTCTAGTTTTAAAGATCTAGGGTGTGTGGAGTACCCGTTCGTTGCCAGTACTCCTAGGTTCACTCTGACCCGGGGTGGTAGTACCCGTTAGGGACATATCTATGGATCAACTACACAAAAATAGATATCAATGTGACTCGTTTATCTCTTGGCATGATCAAGCCTAGAAAGGTTGATATGATGTCTGAATCGATCATAAAACTGAATCCTTTCTCTTCAGTTTATGTTAAATCTATCTATCTATCTATCTTGTGTTTTATTTTATCGGATAGGTTTGACTTCCATGTGATCGATAACCTATCGATAGCAGTCCATGCCTTTGATAGTCGCATATTGATGACGCTGACTAAAAGCATAAAGAAAAAGCAAGACGGGAATTGCACAAGAAT